>CM035091.1:55059128-55370160 GCA_020205505.1 Panax japonicus | reverse complement strand
AACAGAATAACTGTCGGATGAAGAAAATGACAAATTAAAGCTTTTTTATAAATAACGGCGTAATTGTTACTGTTAACACTGTTGGAATACCCGGTGGGTAAAGTAAAGTAATACGCGTTGTTGCACAGTATCACACGGTATTGCACAGTATTTTTGAATTATTGATTCTTACGTAAGAAGGCACTACTCAATAATTGTTACAGTAATTACTGTTCAATATTATATTTTATTGATTCAATAATTGTTGCGTTGATATTTTATATTACTGTTGTTTTAATAATTGTCACTACATAGTATTTTCCATTATCGAAGAAATAATTCATATTATTTGAATAATATTATTAGATAATATTATTGGCAATGTCTAGAAAGTTCTGTCTAAGGAGAGGTTTGGTCTCCTAATTGCGCGCCAGTAAGGAGAAATCCTTATTGGAAAGCCCCCTCTTTCCTGGGAACTGCCTGGTTGTCAGTATTGTGATTCTGTAATATTATTGTGAATAATTAATTATTGATATATATGATAAGAAAAATATTGATTTTATGTGGATATAGATGGAGAAAATTTTTAATATGACAATTGTTGAAAATTGAAATTTTATCTCTTTCTGATAAAATAATTCATTTAATAATATAATAATGATGATATTTTTACGATGAATGTGGGACATATGAGTATATATGGAGGAGGAGTATTTTTGTTATCAAAAATATTTAAAGCATATTTTATGTGTCGGTGGACCCCATTTTTTTGACTGAAATTTGATTATAACCTGTAAAATCGCCCGTTTGTGGATTTCGGTCAATTTCTGTTTGGAATTTAGAAAAACTTTCTTCTGCAAAGTTGTAGAGAATTGAATTTCCTATAACAATTCGCGAGATTCGAATTTTCGGACAAAAAGGGCTATTTATTATGAATTATTGAAATTCTGAAGTTCCGAAATAATTGATTTTTGGAAGTTTAAAATATTTTTAATTACAAAAATGTTTTTTTCATTTTTGAAACGCATTAAACATGTGATTAGGAGGCTGAATTCAGATTGTCCAAGGTGTGCGTGAAGATTATATATATATATATATATATATATATATATATATATATATATATATATATATATATATATTAATATTTTATTAAATTTTCTACTTTGGTTTTCTAAGTAATTTCCTATAAATAGGTGCTTAGGTTCGAATTAAAAATCACACCAGAAACTGAAGTTTTCTCTCTCTATAATATCGAGCGTATTCTTGTGAGTATTTTGAGTATACTTTGAGTATTGTTATACGGTGCAAGTTCAAGTTATAGCCTATATCCGGTGTTTCAACTAGAAGTACTGTCTTTCGAGGTAAGGGATGTTATTTTCTTCTCAAATGATATTATTTCTTCAATATCATTATGCCAAAATATTGGTTTGAACTTTTTATCAAATTTAGATTTTTTCATGTCTGAGTTACTATTCATGAGTTACTATTCATGAGTTACTATTCACGAGTACTATTCACGAAGCATGATGATGTTTTTTGTGAAATTTCTATCTTTTGGTGTCGGAGTTACTATTCACGTATACGACATTATTCACGTATACGGCACTATTCACGAATACGACACTATTCACCGAAAAATGAAATTTCTTCTTTTTGTCTAAAATATCAATTGTGGATACTAGCTTTGATTGTATCCATGTTTTGATCATTCTTGATTTTTACATCACTATGATTATTTTTGAGGTATTTTTGGACATGGATAAAACAAAGTACGAATCCTTAATCATTAATCCTTGTCATTTTGTTTCACTGGATTTGTTACTTTACAAATATTTTTCATAATCCTCAGTCATAAATGATGATATAACTGAATATCTTTGGCTCGTAGTGCAAAGATGAACATGTGTTTAGATGAACATGACAAACTGATGAATATCTTTGGCCTGTAGTGCAAAGATGACTTGTTGATGAATATCTTTGGCCTGTTGTGCAAAGATGACTTGTTGATGTATATCTTTGGCCTGTAGTGCAAAGATGACTTGTTGATGAATATCTTTGGCCTGTAGTGCAAAGATGACTTGTTGATGTATATCTTTGGCCGTAGTGCAAAGATGAATTTATTAGTATGATTGTGAACATGAACTGTGATTTGGTATAACCATGATCTTTGATGTTTCAGGTGATGAAAATTATCTTTGTCCTGGATGATAAAAAGGAATTTAGAACAACAATTACGATTATGAGTTATACATGTGATTGTGGACAGGAATTGTTGATTGATGTTATAGGGATAAAATATTGTTGGTGGACTTTTAACATGGAGAGGATAATAGACTTTATAGTCTATTTGACTCTTCTAATGGATTGCTCGTTCCGCTGCAACTATGGTTAAAATTTTTTATCATATACCATATGTTCTAAATCTCTGATTTATTACTGTTGAAGGCTATTGATAATTTATTTATCTTTAGTCATGACATTCTTTACTGAGCTAGTTATGCTCACCCTTTTGCTTCACAATTCCTTTCAGGTAATACGAGTGTAGCTGGGTCGAGCGGGGGATAATAGGGGAATAGAACGGTGGTCATCATTTAGTAGTTATATTTGGCAAATCAACTAGGGTGAAGCGAACCCAACGTTGGAAGGGTGTTTTGCCACTATCATACAAGATGTCTAATGACATACCACCTTGTGTCATCATAAGACATGGATGTGCTCATCCACTTACTGATTATATCTACCAGCACTATCTATATGTTCTTGGAGTCTATTTGAAATATAACTCTCAATTAGAAATAGTGGAGATAATGATATGTCAGGAGAAGACTTGCCATTGGGAAGAATATGATAGTAATCTTCTTATTTTTCTTTGGGGTCTATTGGGTCAACCAAGGATAATTCTATGGCCATATGATATCTATAATAACCAAGACGCATGGCCTCCCATGTACGAAGGTTTCCTTGAGCACTTCCCAAAGATTCTAATTTCTAAAACAATTTTCGACTATACCTTTATGTTAGGTGTCATTAAGAGGTGTTGTCCACGGTTGGGACATGAGTCACAGTTGATATATATATTTGTATACAAACTCACAGCATATGTGTTGTTGTATTTTGCATGACAATTGTTGTAATAAAGTTGTAGTTGTTTTCTGTACCATGTATTTGGCGACTCAGAATGGGTTGGATGGAATGGACCTATTTTGGGGTCGTTACAGTTGGTATCAGAGCCATAAGTAAAGAGCCCCGAGCCTCTATCTGGTGAGTTCCTATTGATGGGGATGCACCGAAGCCAGACTCTCCGTAGGGGACGCCGTTCTGCGGTGGCAAACTGATAGGTATCATTGGTGAGGTGCTGACACATGTTGGTGTCCAGAGTCACAGTTGGTATCAGATCTTAGGGATATGATCTCTGGCGGAGATAGGGATTAGAACTAGGAGGGGAGAGATGAGCAAATCCTTCGCTAGTATGTCCTACCTAAGCTTAATTATTGGTCGGTCATAATATACGGATATTATGTGATATGTTAATTTGCTTAATTAACCCTTGTTTTATGGCAGTATTTGAGAATGACAGCTGAGAATGCTAACAATGGAGTGAATGAGACTGTGGGGATACCTCTAATCACTAACCATGATAATGTGATGTCAGACGAAGAAGGAATTAGAGATATCCATGTGGTGAGTGAAGAATTGATAGTTGCACCCGAGATAGTCGCAGAGGTAACAGCTGAGAGTGAGGCAGAAGAGGAAGAAGAGGTACCTGAGGAGAGTTTATTAGAGGTATTATATTATTAAAATGTAGAATTTCAAAATCGTATTCATGAGTTAGAAGAGCAGGCTGAAGAACGACAGGTGGTCGTGGAGCAAAAGGATGCAATAATTCAAGCTTGTGTTACCCGATATGTAATGCTTGAACAAAAGTATTCTTTGGCAGAGTGTAAGATAATAAAGATGGAATCTGAGCTGAAAGAAGAAAAAACTGAACGAGTAAGAATGAGTGATGCATGGGTAAAAGCCACACGACACGTGGATATTGTGAAAAGAGATGTCCGATCTAAGAAGGCTAAAATAGATGATATAAATTTCTCTTTTTGGAAAGCAATTGGGAGAACTCAACATCGAGTTTTGAATTACCCTGTACAGAGCGGTCAACCTGAATTTGATATGGATCGAAGATTGATGATTCAGATCATGAATCAGGAGTACAAAGAGGCAGTTGAGGGAGGAATATGCCCTATAGAAAAGTATATTCCAACGGTAGTGATGACGCCAAATGCTGCCCCAGACAAGTCAAAGCCGAGTAGTTCGAGAGATAGCGGTTGTCATGACTTCCCAACAAATGAGGAACGCAAATGAAGTTATCATGGGAGATGAGTAATGGAGAAATCATAATGACCCGGGAGATAGAATCTGAAATGAAAGCAAGGTATTCTCAACTTTTTGAAATATCAGGTACGTAAATTTCGGGGACGAAATTTCATAAGAAGGGGAGATTGTAAGACCCCGAATTTTATGAAATAAAAGTATTCAATTTTTCTTATAATTACAATTCAGTAAATGATTAAATTGATAAAAGGTTAAAGTTAAGGGTGATATATGAATTTTTTTTCAAAATAAGCAAGTGGTTATAAAATACTCATTGTTGTCGGGGAATATTCGTTTGGTCGTGAAATATTCTTTCTGTCGGGGAATATTCGTACGACGGTGTAGCCTTTTGTGGGCCCCGTAACAGAATAACTGTCAGATGAAGAAAACGACAAATTAAAGTTTTTATAAATAATAGCGTAATCGTTACTATTTACACTGTTGGAATACCCGGTGGGTAAAGTAAAGTAATACGCGTTGTTGCACAGTAGCACACGGTATTGCACAGTATTTTTGAATTATTGATTCTTACGTAAGAAGGCACTACTCAATAATTGTTACAATAATTACTGTTCAGTATTATATTTTATTGATTCAATAATTGCTGCGTTGATATTTTATATTACTGTTGTTTTAATAATTGTCACTACACAGTATTTTCCATTATCGAAGCAATAATTCATATTATCTGAATAATATTATTAGATAACATTATTGACAATGTCTAGAAAGTTCTGTCTAAGGAGAGGTTTGGTCACCTAATTGCGCGCCAGTAAGGAGAAATTCTTATTGGAAAGCCCCCTCTTTCTTGGGAACTGCCTGGTTGTCAGTATTGTAATTCTGTAATATTATTGTGAATAATTAATTATTGATTTATATGATAAGGAAAATATTGATTTTATGTGGATATAGATGGAGAAAATTTTTAATATGACAATTGTTGAAAATTGAAATTTTATCTTTTTCTGATAAAATAATTCATTTAATAATATAATAATGATGATATTTTTACGATGAATGTGGGATATATGAGTATATATGGAGGAGGAGTATTTTTGTTACCAAAAATATTTAAAGCATATTTTATGTGTCGGTGGACCCCGTTTTTTTGACTGAAATTTGATTATAGCCTTTAAAATCGCCCGTTTATGGATTTCGGTCAATTTCTTCTTTTTGTCTAAAATATCTATTGTGGATACTAGCTTTGATTGTATCCATGTTTTGATCATTCTTGAATTTTACATCACTATGTTTATTTTTGAGGTATTTTTGAACATGGATAAAACAAAGTACGAATCCTTAATCATTAATCCTTGTCATTTTGTTTCACTAGATTTGTTTCTTTACAAATATTTTTCATCATCCTCAGTCCTAAATGATGATATAACTTAATATCTTTGGCCCGTAGTGCAAAGATGAACATGTGTTTTGATGAACATGACCAACTGATGAATATCTTTGGCCTGTAGTGCAAAGATGACTTGTTGATGAATATCTTTGGCCTGTTGTGCAAAGATGACTTGTTGATGTATATCTTTGGCTTGTTGTGCAAAGATGACTTGTTGATGTATATCTTTGGCCTGTAGTGCAAAGATGACTTGTTGATGAATATCTTTGGCCTGTAGTGCAAAGATGACTTGTTGATGTATATCTTTGGCCGTAGTGCAAAGATGAATTTATTAGTATGATTGTGAACATGAACTGTGATTTGGTATAACCATGATCTTTGATGTTTCAGGTGATGAAAATTATCTTTGTCCTGGATGATAAAAAGGAATTTAGAACAACAATTACGATTATGAGTTATACATGTGATTGTGGACAGGAATTGTTGATTGATGTTATAGGGATAAAATATTGTTGGTGGACTTTTAACATGGAGAGGATAATAGACTTTATAGTCTATTTGACTCTTCTAATGGATTGCTCGTTCCGCTGCAACTATGGTTAAAATTTTTTATCATATACCATATGTTCTAAATCTCTGATTTATTACTGTTGAAGGTTATTGATAATTTATTTATCTTTATTCATGACATTCTTTACTGAGCTAGTTGTGCTCACCCTTTTGCTTCACAATTTCTTTCAGGTAATACGAGTGTAGCTGGGTCGAGCGGGGGATAACAGGGGAATAGAACGGTGGTCATTATTTAGTAGTTATATTTGGTAAATCAACTAGGGTGAAGCGAACCCAATGTTGGAAGAGTGTTTTGCCACTATCATACAAGATGTCTAATGACATACCACCTTGTGTCATCATAAGACATGGATGTGCTCATCCACTTGCTGTGTATATCTACCAGCACTATCTATATGATCTTGGAGTCTATTTGAAATATAACTCTCAATTAGAGACAGTGGAGATAATGATATGTCAGGAGAAGACTTGCCATTGGGAAGAATATGATAGTAATCTTCTTATTTTTCTTTGGGGTCTATTGGGTCAACCAAGGATAATTCTGTGGCCATATGATATCTATAATAACCAAGACGCATGGCTTCCCATGTACGAAGGTTTCCTTGAGCACTTCCCAAAGATTCTAATTTCTAAAATAGTTTTCGACTATACCTTTATGTAAGGTGTCATTATGAGGTGCTGTCCACGGTTGGGACATGAGTCACAGTTGATATATATATTTGTATACAAACTCACAGCATATGTGTTGTTGTATTTTGCACGACAATTGTTGTAATAAAGTTGTAGTTGTTTTCTGTACCATGTATTTGGCGACTCCGAATGGGTTGGATGGAATGGACCTATTTTGGGGTCGTTACACTCTTGGTTTTATTTTGTTAGCTAAGGAAGTAATAGGATGAGAGAGAAATGAAATAACTTTTGTGGTTTTGTAAAAATATATAGATATAAATGTATATCTATTATTAATTCCCCCACTCACTCTCTCTTTCTCTTTCTTAATCATTTTAGTGTTGCTTGTACACTTAAATAAAAGTGTTGGATGAATAAAACAATGACACATAAGGAGGGTTGGTGAGAGTTAGCAATGACTTAGAAAATAAGGAACTTAGCAATGATTAATTCACATGGTACCTCCTTTTTCTCCTCCATAAGCCACCGTCCATATGCCTTAGATTGTCCAAAAATTAATTTTTGTTTTATGTAATATTTAGTATATCCAATAACTAAAATGCCCCTCTTCAATTGGGCTAAGAGATTGGGCTTTAATTAAATTCTTTTGGACTTCTAAATTAATTTCTTGTGCCATATGAAATTGGCATAGTCCAATACTTTTAAATTATTATCCAACCCAAATCATTTAATTAGGATTTTTATTTCCTCAATTATAAATTAAATCCTTACTCATGTACATTTAATTTCTTAACCCAATTAGACTTGTTATAATTAGGTTATAAAATTAATTAACTGAGATGTATAAAATAAATCTCTTAGAATTAGTAAATTTATATACTAATATTCTCCCATATCATAACCCTTAAATTAATAAATTTTTTATTTCTAATATATAATTAGATTACATTAATTTCTTTTATTTGTTTATATTAATAAAAATACAAACTATCACATAATATTCATATTCATTACTTACATAACTCACAAAAATATTTACCATAATATATTCTCATATATTAAGCTAGACATTTAATTCAATGTCTTACTAAAATCTCTTAATGCGGTTTGCTACAATCAATAAACATTTTTCATATGGCTTGCCATATATATTAGTACATAATCTCTTTCAATTATTAAATCGTATAGATTGTCTTGAAATTTTTAAATAAACCATCTATTTCCACTCTAGGTTTTAAAGTTTAACTTTTAATTTAATCATTTAAGATTTTCTAAATTTTCGAGTTGTCACAGTTACAGTATGTATGTAAAAATTATTATTCAACACCACTTACTGATTCAACTACAATTTTCTGAATAAATCTTTCAAACATATTTAAACGCATATTATTAAATAAACATTTAAATGACTTATTCAACCATATTCAAATTCATTAAGATCCAAACAAACAACTGAACCGGTCAGCCATTCAGACGAACCGGGCTGTTTGTTTTCTGCTGAATGGCTAAATGACTGACCGATTTAGCCATTCAGTACGTTTGTTTTTTTAAAAAAATGGTCTAAATGACTGAACCGGTCAGCCATTCAGACAATTTGGGCTAAATGGTTTAATCTCATTTTTTTTGGCTAAATGAGCGGTTGAATGCTTTTTTTTTTACAATATTAACTATTATATTAAATAAATTTACAATAATTTTTTGAATTTTTTTAGAGTGGTAAAATAATAAAAAAACATTTATTTAGATGTTTCAGACATGTCAATTATAAAAAAATTCATTCAAATTTAGATTCAACTAATTTAAATTCATATTTAACCCCCCCCCCCCTCCTTCCTCAAGTATTTTAGCCTATTTCTTAAAATTATTGATACTCTCGTAACCAATTCATAACGCGACACCTTTCTATTGTGTGCATAACTCACACGTCAAATTTGCTTGTGGTCTTAAATACTATACTACCCTTATTAATTGTCTCAACTAATTATTCACTTCCCAATGTTTCTTTATTCAATTCAACCATTCACTTCTTATTCAACCAATTACTACTTGGATTATAGTATTGAATTGAATAAGAATCATTGGGAATGGAAGAAAACTTTAAATAGGAGAAAGCTTTAAATAAGGGTAAAGTAGGGAAAAATTAGTTAATGTGTATTGATAAACTCAAAACGACAATCTTTTTAGAACAAAAACTACTTCCTAAAACAATAATCTTTTAGGAAGGGAGGGAGTAATCTATTCTTTATGTGAATGATGATGCCTGCCTTGGAGACCGGAACATACTAATAGTATAACTTAAGTAGTGGAGTAATTAACTACTAGTAATATACGATTAAAATCGAAAGACAATAATAGTATAGTAAACATGATTAACTAACTGGTTGTAAGTTGTTGTAAGCATGTGAGTGTGGCTGCTCCAGGAGTGAACACGTGTTGAGTGGATTAGCTTAACACTTTTCACTAAATGGCGCGGCTAAGCTTAATTGGATGGCTTAAATTTTTTGTCTTTTGGCTGAAAAACATTGCTTAAGGGTTACAAAACAATGTTTAAATGAGGTAAATGTTATAAAAGAAAAATAAAAAATATTAGGTAAATAAATTCTTTTTTTAATGATGTTCATGAAAGAACTATATAGATCGAGAGATGTAAAAACTATTTTGTCAAATTGATTAAATTAAATATAAAATCTTAATATTATCCTTTTTAAAGTTCATTGAAAAGATGAAAGAGGAATTAGCAAAAAACGAGATGAAAGAGGAAATAATATATTTAATATATAGATATAATATGGAAGAAAACTAAGTTATTATTATTTTTTGAAATTCACAAACAACGGATAAAAATAAAAAAAAATCTTCTAAAAAGTAAATAAAAAGGGGAAAGAGTAATAGTCCATATTTTAAAATTAGATATACATTTCATTTATTTATTTTTAAATTAGGGATATATTTATATTTTTAGATTATAAAGTTTATAACATGTTATTACTTTTACTTTTGAATAATTGAGCATTATTGTAAGACCCCGAATTTATGAAATGAAAGTATTCAATTTTTCTATAATTATTATTCTACTTAGTAAATGGTTAAATTGATAAAAGGTTAAAGTTAAGGGTGATATTTGAAAATTTTGTAAAGAAAGCAAGTTGATATAAAATATTTGTTGTGTCGGGGAATATTCGTTTTAACAAGGAATATTCGTACAACGACACAATCATTGGTGGACCCCACAACGAAAGTATTGTCGTAGTTAGAAAATGACAGAATTATCATTTTATAAAAATAACGACGAAAGAGTTACCGTTAAAACTGTTGAACTACCCAGTAGTAAAAGTACAGTAATACGCGTGGTTGCATAGTAACACATGGTATTGATTATTGATGCTTACGTAAGAAGTCTGTAAGACCCCAACTTTACGAATAAAGATTAATTTTTCTCGAAATATATTTTGGAATATTAGGGTGTGGATTTGATATAATGTTACAGTTGTGGGTATTATTTACAAATTTTACAAAGTAAGCAAGTGGTTATATAATATTCGATTAGTCGGGGAATATTCGTTTTAACAAAGAATATTCGTACAACGGCATAATCATTGGTGGACCCCACAACGGAAGTATTGTCGTAGTTAGAAAATGACAGAATTATCTTTTTATAAAAATAACGGCGAAAGTGTTACCGTTAAAACTGTTAAACTACCCGGTAGTAAAAATACAGTAATACGCGTGGTTGCATAGTAGCACACAGTATTGATTATTGATGCTTACGTGAGAAGTCACTCAGTTATACTCAATTATTGCTACAGTAATTGCTACATCATATCTCTCATATTATTGATTCAATTATTGTCACAGTATCATCTGCATAATATTTATTATTATTAAATCAATAATTGAGATGACAAAGATATTCATATTATCATTTGCAATATTGACAATGTCTAGAAGTTCTGTCAAGGAGAGGTTTGGTAACCTAATTGCGCCCCAATAAGGAGAAATCCTTATTGGAAAGCCCCCTCTTTCCTGGGAACGACCTGGTTGTTAAATATTGTGAGTTATAATATTACTAATGAATAAGTTGTGTTGATTAAAGATGAAATTGATAGTTCCATTGTGTTGGGATTATTAGTGTTAGTGGAAATCGATATTTATTTCGATAATAATTGATGTCTGGAGGTTATATTGACCAATCGGGTAATTAATCGGATAAATAAGCAATTAATTGCTATTATTTCACGTGCTTATAAATATTTGTTCACATGTGTGTACTATTGATTCATATTCATGTACTATTAGGGGAGGTGGTGCAAGATTGATAATACTTGCATGACTAAATTAAAAATGGAGGTATAGTTGAAGGTACTATACTATAATTAGTTTTTTCACATGATTATACTATTGAGTCACATGAATGAACTATTAATTCACATTATTTACTATTAGGGGAGGTGGTGCAAGTTTGATAATACTTGCAGGACTAAATTAAAAATGAAGAAAAAGAGGAAGGTATTATACTGTAATATTTCGAGCCCCAAAATGTGAAATTATCGAAACTATATGTTCCTATAAATAGAAGTTAATTCTTCCTTCATTTCTCACCAATTTCCAAAAGCTTTAGAGCAATTATTATAGAGAGAAATTATAGAGAGAAAGAAGAATAGAAGTCTGCTACCTTACTATTCTAGTATCCAGTTTTTCTAAAGTAAGGGGTATTATTCTTTCGTATTCATGAAGAGAGTTATTTTCTTTCAATACTCGTAAGGGTTGTTATTCCATTCTTTACTGTCATGTTGGAATAACTTGTTTATGCGAAGTACCGCATACATGGTGAAATTCTTCTGTTATTCGATTCTTTATTATTCTTTTGGAATAACTTGTCTGTGCGGTCTATCGCATGCCTGGTAAATTCGTTTGTTATTTCATTCTTTATTATCCTGTTGGAACATCCTGTCTGTGCGGATTAAGCACGACCTGGTTCCATTTTTTATTATTCTGTTGAAACATCTTGTCTGTGCGGATAACGCATGACCTAGTTTCATTCTTTATTATTCTATTGGAACATCCTGTCTGTGCGGATTACGCATGACCTGATTCCATTCTTTATTATTCTGTTAGAATAACCTGTCTGTGCGGATTACGCACGCCTGGTGAATTCTTCTGTTATTTCATTCTTTATTATTCTGTTGGAATAATCTGTCTACGTGGATTAACGCATGGCGGCAAAAAAATCCATTTGCGGTTTCATATATTCTATTATACTCAGTTCATTAAAGTTTTGGCTTCTATACTCCATGAAATTAGTGGAATATCTTTGATATTTGCGCTTAATCCAATATCTTTTCACGGAAATATTCTTCTGAGCATTCTTGAATTTTACTCCACAAAGCAGTATCATGTTGACAATTTGGACGTTATTGATTTCTGGATATTTTAAATTATAAATCTTTACAAATCTATCCTTGAACTTGTTTTATTGAATTCTTATATCATTGTCAGCATCCTCATGTTTATAATATGTTGAAAGTCATATGTGGCCTGTAGTGCATAGATGGACTTGGTATGATTATGACCAGGGATTATTCGGTATAATCATGACTGTAATGTTACAAATGATGTGGTAAAAGTCCTCATTGGCCGAAGTGCATTGATGGACAGTTGTTGGCATGATCATGACCATTGATGAATACATGAATATCCTTGGCCCGTAGTGCATGGATAATTTGTGGCTGTGATACTAATGAATATCCTTGGCCGTAGTGCAAGGATGATATGGTTTATTTATAAAGGTGAGTCTCATCGATAAAAGTGATGAAAAACCTTTTAAATCACAGAAGATAGTAGATTTTATTCTCTACTTGACTCTTCTAATGGATTGCTTGTTCCGCTGTAGTTAAACTTGATGTTTATTATATTTTATCAGTTTAACACTGTTGAAGGCTAATGATAATTTATTTTGAATTATCTTAGTCATAATATTTCTTACTGGGCTAGTTGAGCTCGCCCTTTCTTTCATTGTTCTCTTCAGGAAATGAGAACGTAACCGGGACTAGTCGGGGAATGGAGTGACGGTCCAGATGATAGCATTAGTAGTCCTCGCTATTCTGTTAAATAGTGTGACAATAAATGTAATGAGGACTCTATTGAGTGTGGATATTGTCTAGATGACAATATTCTTATTAAAACTCTTAGATTATATTTTGTCGTATTTTACACGACTGTTGTATAATTAAGTTGTATTTGAATTTTATACCATGTATTTGGCGACTCAAGATGGGTGATGTATACCTATTTTGGGGGCATCATAGTTGGTATCAAAGCTTAGGGATATGATCCATGGCTGATATGTGAGACAAGAACTAGGAGGGGAGAGATGGGGAATTTCTTCGCTAGTATGACCTACCTAAGTTTATTTGGTATTTATTTGGTCTGTCAGAGTATAGGAATAATGTAAAGTCCCCAAACCCGGATACTTGAAACCCGAATTCGGTACTTCACGATACCATTTCTATGAGCGGAATAATACTAATAATAATAACAAGAATATAAATTTCAAACTTATCTTACATTTATCAGAGTCTAATCCCAAGTACGCAACCTTTACTACATTCTTTACATGATATAAAATACATATCATAACTTAATATAATCTATCTATTACAAATGATACCAATAAACACATTCTGTTTGCTTTCCTTTTCACTTGTTCTTGCCTGAACCTTCCAATTGATCACGTTTAGCTGAAAACATTTAAATTAAGCAAGGATGAGCATTTGAGTGCCCAGCAAGTATTATATATATATATAAGCTGAAAGAATTTAAATGTTTTCTTTATAATATTCTTCTACAACTAGTCAGTAGTTGTGAAGTAATCTGTATCAATAATAATAACATAACAACCCTCGTTCAAATTTTTGAAACTGTGTATTGTCTATATATAAGGTTTATATGACATATTATGAACATTGTTTTCATTTTCGAAAAGGTTAAACAGAAATTCATCTGTAAACCGGCATTGCTTACGGGCCTGCGGGTGTACAATCCATGGGCCCTGTATTGATCAATACTACATTGCTAGAACGATATGATCGTTCATCCTTTGTCCGCCGTAGCGCATAAAAATTTTCCCATTTTTGGGATGTTCATACCTGTCGGGTTTTCATAACAAAGGTCTTATATAATTCAACATATATGTATATCAAAGGTGTATCAACATGCGATTGAATACAATGTTTATCCAAGTGGGGACACTTGAATAATCATTTATAGAAATTAACGAACAGAATATATATCCGATTTATCATATACTAACATGTTGATAATCAATGGGCGTATATAATATAATCTTTACAATCTGTACAGTAATAATATAACTTTGAAACATTCTTACACTTGTCCAATGCATAAAGAAAATGCAAAGTTAGGATACTTGCCTGATGCGCTGCTTACAATTACGCAACTTAGATCTATCTGTTATACCGAAACCTATCATTAATAAGATCATTCTATCGATTAGAATCACATATAATAACACATAGTACTGCTTATTGCAGTCAGCACATAACCTAATCACATTGTCATACATGTTTCACAGTCATTGCATCACAAACAAACAGTTAACTCATTCCTAATCACATTGTCACACAATTTTATCCACCATTGAATCACAAATAAAATAATTAACTAACTAAATTTCTAAGTCCAGATCGATTTCTGAACCATGTCGGTCTACCGACAGCTTTATCGGGTATATATCGAGTCTAAGACTCTAAACAGTTGTTCAATATCCATTTAGACTAATTAAATAACAGTCATATCATTTTTCATGACCTTATAACAATTATAAAATAATTATTATTACCATTTATCATAATTTTTGAAATATCAGAATCATTATTAAATGATTTAAATATCAAACAATTCTATTATCATTAACATTTATTCAATATTAAATTATTAATGAAACCATTGCCAAAATATTAAAGTTATGTATAATAACTCAAAATATTTTTAAAGTATTAATATTACCCTTAAATGATTTTTAAAACATTTAAAATCATTATTAAATAATTACCATTAATATTTAAATATTAATGAACTATTTATCCAAATATTAAAAGTCATTAATTATAACTTAAAATATTTTTAAACCATTAATATCCTTTTTAAATGATTTTTAAATAAATAAAACCATTTTTAAACTATTTATTTAATATAATTATTAAATAAATTTAATATCATTAATAATTAATAAATATCATTAATAGTAAATTATTAATGAAATTATCCTTTAAATATTAAAAGTTATACTTTATAACTTAAAATATCTTTAAACACTTTATTTTCATTTAAAATGATTTTTATAATATTAAAATCATTTTTAAACTAAATTATTTAATATAATTATTAAATAACTTTAATATCATTAATAATAATTAATTAATGAAATTTACCTTTAAATATTAAAAGTTATATTTTATAACTTAAAATATTTTTAAATATAAAATCATTTTTAATTCATTTATTTAATTCATTTAATAAATAACTTAATTATCATTAATATTAATTTATTAATGAAAATTATCACATAATATTAAAAGTTATCAAAATAACTCAAAAATATTTTCTAACACAATAATATAATTTTTCATGATTTTTCATGAATTAAAATCATTTTTAAATAATTTATTTAATATTATAATTAAAGAAATTAATTACTTTTAATATTCCAAAAATATTAAATATTTATGAAATATATTTAAAATAATTAAAAACTAATTTTCAGAATTTAAAATAATTTTTTTATAATTTATTTTGTATTAAAAACTATTTTTTTCTATTTTTTAATTAATTTCCGAAATTATTAATTAAATCTGTCGCTAAAGGCCTATAGCGACACTTTCTGTCGCTATAGGTGATCTTGAGCTACCCAGAATTCCAAAGTCAGATGCGAGGGTGGGTACTTTGACCATGAATAACTTTCTGTACAAAACGTTTCTGGCCGATCTAACACATACATATTGTAGTACTCATGTAATACTACAAGTGCATAACAAATTTCGTGGTTAAATAACATTATATCAGAGAGATTTAAGCTCTCTAAAAACCTGACAACGCTGTTCTTCAGATTGTCAGAGTTTAACAGATCTGAGGTACCTACTTTGAGTCCTTATAACTTGCAATCCGTGTAATATTTTTGTGATCTATCAATTTCAGTGTTTAGTCCTCATGTAGGAATACAACTATAATGTTTACCATCATCATAACAACAATAAATAAAGCAGATAAAGTATGGTCAAACGGTGTTCGAAAAATCGACACTTAGAAAATTTTGGGCTGTCCAAAATTTGTCTGGTCAATGCCGGTCAACTCACTTTGACCTTAAATAACTTTTGATCCACAATAGATATGGACCTGATTCTTTTTGTAGATTAAAGAAAACATAACAAGATACACAAAAAAACTTTATAACACAAAATTCATGGTCTATCAAAGAGTTATAAGCCCTGACATTTGCCTAAAAATAACAGATTTCGGTTTTTCAAAAGTTGGAAAAACTTTGATTTTGAGAACTTTGATGTTATGGGTCATGAATATAACGACCCAGAACATTAATACACTCCTTATTACACATATTTAACAAATAAATTTCAACAATTAACATCAAATTGAAGGATTTCTAAATTTAGAGATTTTATACCTTTCTTGATCGATTTTTGATTTTTGCTCTCCAAATTGTTTGTGATTGGCTTATGATGGACGTGGGGCTTGATAAAGGGACTGATTTGTTAAAGATTTTCGGAGGTTTGGGACTTGAGAGAGTTTAGCAAGTTTTTGTGCAAAATAATCTAACAAAATGCAATTTCTCTCTCTTTAATCTATTTATTGGCCACAAGATGCATGAATTGGCTGAGTTGTGGCTTGTTTGCTGTCAATTTTGAGCATGTGGAGTTGTTAGATTTGGTGAACCACTTCTCAAATTGTCAAAACCTAAGGCTAGCTTCATAAATGCCTAATATGGGCATTTTTGCCAATTCCTTAAATTTCTAGAAACTTGATTTAGGGTTTAGGGTTTAGACATTTTAATGTTTAGGTTTGGACAATTTTGGGTTTAGGTTTTAAATCCTCAATTTTTTTAACAACTTGGAAATTCCAAAATTTTCTAATTAAAATTTTAAAATAGGAAACTTTGATTTCTAAATTATAATTAGGGCTTCCTAATTATTTTGTAATTTCCAAATCATGATTCATTATTTGCTAATTAGGACCATTTTATCCTAATTAAAATTGCTAATTTAGCACTTAGGGTCAATTTTGTACATTATAACCCATTTTAGAGTTTAAATAAAATAAATAACAATTTAGTTTCTAAAATTTTATAATTAGGGTTTATAAAATAATTTAGGTCTTTAATTATAGCGCTTTTCTAATTAGGTTTAAGCAACACTAATTAGCATTTCATTTCCCAATTTGGCGATTAGGGTTTACAATAAGCAAATTAGGGTTTTTAATAATTTAGGGTTTCTAGAACTTTAATTAGAGTTTATAATTTAGGAAAATAATAAGGATTTTAAATGATTACGATTCTCCCTATTTAGGGTTAATACATATATCACCAGTCGTTAATCACATTGTTGTGATTACATAACGACTTAACAAATTCTCAAAGTCGTGAATGACTTTTGCTTTAGGGTTTCAATTCAATTAGGGTTTTCCATTTTAAAATTATGGTTTCTAAATATTAAATTGGGTTTAATAATAAAATTATATAACACACTTATAAAACAATCTTGCACTCTAATTTGGATCTCAAATTAGGGTTTAACATTATTACTAAGGTTTGGTCATAATACACCATAATTGACCAACGATTATTAATACAGAAATACAGTACATATTTATAGCACTGAAAAATCAAAATATAATTAATATTATAATTTTATTATCATTCCTTAATTCAGACTCATAATTAGGGTTTATCAAAATATTATTAGGGTTTGATCGTAATATATTAAAACTGTTCCGCACATTAACATTACACATATAACCACACATATCTATAACACTGGTAAATAATAATATAATATTATTATTTTCATTCCTTGATCAAAACCCAAAATTAGGGTTTGGATTCCATATCTGATTTATCTTTCATATATAACCTTAATAATTAAGTTAGAAAGAATTTACTTAACTATTCTAAAATAATTTCATATAATAAAATATTTATTATAAAAATTCTATAATCATATCATATATTATTCAATTAATATAATTATCATATTTTCATGTACAATAAACATTAAAAACATTTTTACTATAAAACTAATTATTATTAGAACATAATTTATAATGAGCAATAATTCTAGAATAAAATTATTCATAACTATTCATATAATAAATATATTTTATATTTATCACATAATTACATACATAATACCTTTCACGCATTCTTACCTTTAAAATAAATAATTATTCTAAAATCATTTCCTATATTATTTAAATAATATAAGATTATATTTTCCTTGAAAAATAATTAATAAAACATTTCCAATAGGGAATTAATTAGTATAAAAATATAATTGATAATAATCAATAACTCTAAAATAAATTTTATTTGCAGTACTTAATATAATAAATAAATTTTATTTATCACACATATAATTATCATTACACCTTACCTTGACACATATCATTCATATTTATTTAAAAAAAAAAATTTATACGCAAAATTTATGATTTATTTATATAGAAAATATCGGGTTGTCACAAATAATATGTGACATGTCAATTAACCCTTATTTTGTGGCAGTATTTGAAAATGACATTCGAGAATGTTGAGAATAGCAATGGAGCACAGGAGACCGTTGAGTCTCCATAGATCAATAATCAGGATAATGTGCATCAGGATGGCGACAATCCTCATGCAAACAGCAACACTCACCGAATGATGAACGGTGGAATGTTCAGAGGCTTTATGCAATTCATGCAACATCAGGCGAGAGCGGCTCCTGTCCAAAAGGTAGGTGGAAACACTGAAAACTCTCGAACGGTCACCGCTAAACAGTTCAAGGAGCTGGGACCACCGGAGTTTATTGGAGAACCAAAACCACTTAAGGCGAAAGCGTGGATAAAGTAAATCACCAAGATATTTGATGTTTTGGGATGCTCCGAGGAACAAAAGGTTCCATTTGCCACCTTTATATTGCTAGGAGAGGCAGATTACTGGTGGAAATCGGTAAAGCGTACTCAACCTGCCGCACTAAAGATGTCTTGGGAGAATTTCCAAGAACTATTCAACGACAAGTACTTTCCCGAAAGTATTCGTCACATGAAAGAGGTAGAGTTCATCAAGATGGAGTAGAACAATATGACCGTGTCACAGTACGAAGCTAAGTTTGCCAAGTTGTCCCGGTTTGCATCTCACTTGGTTGATAATAAAGAGAGAATGACGTGGATGTTTCTAAGAGGTTTGAAACCCGAGATACGTCAATACTTAATTTCTAACAAACTCTGTTTGTATTCAGATGTTGTTAATAGGGCTCATTATTGGAGCACGATAATGAGTCAACTCAACCAAGAGAAAACAACCGACAAAATGATAATACCAATGGTAGCAGTCATCGAAGCGGTGACAACAAACATGGAGGGAATCAACATGCCAGAAATGGTAACCACTTCGGTGGTAATCATGGTCAAGACAGTAAAAAAGGACATTTCAAGAAAAGGAGATTCAACAATGATGGAAAGACATCAGAACCAGCACCCGTTGTTAAGGAAGGAAAACGACCACTTATCATATGCTTCAAATACGGAGGGGAGGGTCATATCAGTCCAAACTACGAGATGCAGTCCAAACCGTGTTATAATTGTGGAAGAGAAGGTCACCTAACCCGATTTTGTCGTGCACCAAAGACAAGTCCAGTTGGGATGGAGGCACCAAAAGCCATCCCAGAAAAGTCAAAGCCAGTAGTCAAGGGAGAGCGTTTGTCATAACCTCCCAGAAAGCAAGGAACCCGAACGAGGTCATCACGGGCAAGCTTATCATAAACTCTAGCGAAGTTTATACCTTATTTGATACCGGTTCTACCCATTCTTTTATTTCTCCTACATACGCTCAACTATTAAATTTGACTCCAGAGAAATTAAACTTTGACTTATCGGTTGAAACTCCGTTGGGAGAAACCTTCATTACATCCACTATTTATAAGTCTTGTTTGATTCAAATCGGTAACGGCACGTTACCTGTCCATCTTATTTCTTTAAAAATACTTGTATTTGACGTGATTCTAGGGGTTGATTGGTTAACTACTCATCATGCTAAAATTGATTATTTTTGTAAATTTATTAGTTTTCATATTCATAATCAACCTATTATGCAAATTCAAGCGACCAAACCATTCAAATTAATCACGGTCATCTCAATCCATAAAGCTATTTATTTATTGAAAAATAGATGTCAAGCTTTCTTAGCTCATGTCACAGATTTAAACAAAAATAAGTTAAATTTGAAAGATATTTCTATTGTTAATAAATTTCGTGACGTATTCCTTGAAGAACTTCCTGGCCTACCCCCAGAGCGTAAAATTGAATTTTTTATCGACCTTGAACCCGGTACAAAACCCATTTCCAAAGCCCCATATCAAATGGCTCCTATTGAACTTCAGGAGTTAAAGACCCAATTACAGGAATTGTTAGACATCAGTTTCATTCATCCTAGTACGTCTCCTTGAGGTGCTCCTGTTCTGTTCGTGAAGAAAAAAGATGGAAGTATGCGACTTTATATTGATTATCGGGAGTTGAATCATGTCGCCATCAAAAATAGGTACCCGTTGCCTCGTATTGATGACTTGTTTGACCAGTTGCAAGGAGCCAAATTCTTTTCAAAGATTGATCTTCGTTCCGAATATCATCAGTTGAAGATTAAAACTGATGACATTCCAAAGACTGCTTTCAGAACTCAGTACGGACATTATGAATTCTTAGTCATGTCTTTTGGATTGACTAATGCTCATGCTGCCTTCATGGATATGATAAACCGAGTATTCAAGGAATATTTGGATCACTTTGTGGTCGTCTTTATTGATGACATCCTCATATACTCCAAAACCCGTGAAGACCATGAGCAACACTTGAGGCTGATACTCCAAAAACTTCGTGAAAACAAGCTATATGCCAAGTTGAAGAAATGTGAGTTCTGGCTTGAGGAATTTGCATTCCTTGGGCACGTAATATCAAATCATGGGATATCTATTGACCCGACAAAGATTGAAGCAATTCAAAGCTGGGAGCAACCTAAATCACTGACCGAAGTATGTAGCTTTCTCGACTTAGCTAGTTATTATAGGAGATTCGTAGAAGGGTTTTCTCGAATCGCTACTCCATTAACTCAGCTAATTAGAAAAGATATAAAATTCGGTTGGAGCGAGGAATGTGAGAAGAGTTTTCAAGAACTCAAGAGGAGACTCATTTAAGCACATGTTCTGAAAATACCATCTGGATCGGAGGGATTTGTCATCTATAGTGATGCTTCAGGCAAAGGGTTAGGATGTGTTCTCATGCAACATAAAAAAGTCATAGCCTATGCCTCATGAAAACTCAAAGAATATTAGAGAAATTATCCTACTCATGATCTAGAGTTGGTAGCAGTCATTTTTGCGCTTAAGATTTGGAGGCATTACTTGTATGGAGAGAAGGTGGAGATCTATACGGATCATAAAAGCCTCAAATATTTCTTCACTCAAATGGAAATCAACATGCGCCAACGACGATGGCTTGAGTTGTTGAAAGATTACGATCATACCATTCAATACCATCCTGGAAAAGCGAACGTAGTAGTTGATGCATTGAGTAGAAGATCATATGCGGGTACAAGTGCATTATTGTCAATACAAAGGCCCATTTTATATGACTTACAAAGGATGGAGATAGAGTTAAAGACTCTAGGGACCCATGTGATGATGGCAAATATACGAGTAGAACCGAATTTAATCGATAAAGTTAAAGTTGCTCAAGCTACAGACTTGGAGCTGATGCGTATGAGGAAGAAAGTGAAAGAATGTGCTATGCCGGAAACAAGAATCGATGAAGAAGGAATACTTCGAGTCAACTTCAGACTTTGTGCTCCTAATAACCCTGATTTAAAATATAAAATCATGATGGAGGCGCACAACACACCGTTTGCAATCCATCCTGGGAGTACCAAAATGTATCGTGATCTTCGACATACATTTTGGTGGAGCAATATGAAGAGAGAGATAGCAGAGTTTATCTCAAGGTGTTTAACTTGTCAACGAGTCAAGGTGGAGCATCAAGTACCAAAAGGTCCATTGCAACCACTTGAAATTCCAGAAAGGAAGTGGGAGCACATTACCATGGATTTCGTTACTGGTCTTCCCAAGGTTTCTTAAGGCATAGATGCAATTTGGGTCATTGTTGATAGATTGACCAAGTCTGCTCATTTCCTACCTATACGAGAAACTTATACACTTGAACGTCTTGCTCGTATGTACATAAACGAGATTGTAAGAATGCATGGTATGCCGGTATCCATAGTTTCTGATCGAGACCCAAGATTCACTTCAAGGTTTTGGGTTAGTTTGCAAAACGCTATGGGCGCAGATTTTCAATTTAGCTCGGCATATCATCCTCAGACGGACTGGCAGTCGGAGAGGACTATTCAAAATCTTGAATATTTATTAAGACTTTGTGTCCTTGACTTCAAAAGAAGTTGGGACAAGTTTTTACCATTGGTGGAGTTTTCCTACAACAATAGTTATCGAGCAAATATTGGCATGGCTCCATTTGAGGCGTTGTATAGAAGAAAGTGTCGTTCTCCAGTATGCTGGGATGAGGTGGGTGAAGCAACATTGTTGGGACCGGAGTTGGTACGTATGACTACGTAAAAAATTCAAACGATCCGACAACGAATAAAAACCTCACAAGATCGACAAAAGAGTTATGATGATCTTCATCGAAAGGTCGTGGAATTTGATATTGGAGATCATGTGTTGTTACGTGTTGCTCCATGGAAGGGAGTTACGAGATTTGGAAAGAGATGAAAGCTCAACCTTCGATTCATTGGCTCATTTTTAATCCTCGACCGAGTAGGAACTTTGGCCTATAGACTCGCCTTACCGCGAAGTATGTCTCGTGTTCATATTGTTTTTCACATATCTATGTTACGTAAATATGTGAAAAACCCGAACCACATTATTGAATTAAAACCAGACGAGATAGAGGAAGATTTAATGTATGAAGAGTTACCTGTTAAAATCTTGGATAAGAAGGATCATATTCTACGCTCTAAAGTTATACCTCAAGTCAAAGTTTTGTGGAGAAACCACGATATTGAGGAAATGACCTGAGAGTTAGAATCTGAAATGAAATCAAGTTATCCTCGCCTCTTCGATATACCAGGTACGCACCCTAATTTTGAGGACAAAATTTTATAAGAAGGGGAGGTTGTAAGACCCCAACTTTATGAATAAAGATTAATTTTTCTCGAAATAAATTTTTGAATATTATGGTGTAGATTTGATATAATGTTATAGTTGTGGGTATTATTTACAAATTTTGCAAAGTAAGCAAGTCGTTATATAATATTCGATTAGTCGGGGAATATTCGTACAACGGTACAATCATTGGTGGACCCCACAACTGAAGTATTGTCGTAGTTAAAAAATGACAGAATTTTTTTAAAAAAAATAACGGCCAAAGTGTTAGCGTTAAAACTGTTGAACTAACCGGTAGTAAAAGTACAGTAATACGCGTGGTTGTATAGTAGCACGCGGTATTGATTATTGATTCTTACGTGAGAAATCACTCAGTTATACTCAATTATTATTACAGTAATTGCTGCATCATATCTCTCATATTATTGATTCAATTATTGTCACAGTATCATCTTCATAATATTTATTATTATTAAATCAATAATTAAGATGACAAAGTTATTCATATTATCATTTTCAATATTGACAATGTCTAGAAGTTCTGTCAAGGAGAGGTTTGGTAACCTAATTGCGCGCCAATAAGGAGAAATCCTTATCGGAAAGCCCCCTCTTTCCTGGGAACGACCTAGTTATTAAATATTGTGAGTTATAATATTACTAATGAATAAGTTGAGTTGATTAAAGATGAAATTGATAGTTCCATTGTGTTGGGATTATTAGTGTTAGTAGAAATCGACATTTATTTCGATAATAATTGATGTCTGGAGGTTATATTGACCAATCGGGTAATTAATCGAATAAATGAGAAATTAATTGCTATTATTTCACGTGCTTATAAATATTTGTTCACATGTGTATACTATTGATTCACATTCATGTACTATTAGGGGAGGTGGTGCAAGATTGATAATACTTGCATGACTAAATTAAAAATGGAGGTATAGTTGAAGGTACTATACTATAATTAGTTTTTTCACATGATTATACTATTGAGTCACATGAATGAACTATTAATTCACATTATTTACTATTAGGGGAGGTGTTGCAAGTTTGATAATACTTGCAGGACTAAATTAAAAATGAAGAAAAAGAGGAAGGTATTATACTGTAATATTTCGAGCCCCAAAATGTGCAATTATCGAAACTATATTTTCCTATAAATAGAAGTTCATTCTTCCTTCATTTCTCACCAATTCACAAAAGCTTTAGAGCAATTATTATAGAGAGAAATTATAGAGAGAAAGAAGAAGAGAAGTCTGTTACCTCACTATTCCAGTATCCAGTTTTTCTAAAGTAAGGGGTATTATTCTTTCGTATTCATGAAGAGAGTTATTTTCTTTCAATACTCGTAAGGGTTGTTATTTCATTCTTTACTATCATGTTGGAATAACTTGTTTATGCGAAGTACCGCATACATGGTGAAATTCTTCTGTTATTCGATTCTTTATTATTCTTTTGGAATAACTTGTCTGTGCGGTCTATCGCATGCCTGGTGAATTCTGTTGTTATTCCATTCTTTATTATTCTGTTGGAACATCTTGTCTGTGCGGATTACGCATGACTTGGTTCCATTCTTTATTATTATGTTGGAACATTCTGTCTGTGCGAATTACGCATGACCTGGTTTCATTCTTTATTATTCTGTTGGAACATCTTGTCTGTGCGGATTACGCATGACCTGATTCCATTATTTATTATTCTGTTGGAATAACCTGTCTGTGCGGATTACGCACGCCTGGTGAATTCTTCTGTTATTCCATTCTTTATTATTCTGTTAGAATAATCTGTCTACATGGATTACAGCATGGCGACAAAAAAATTCATTTGCGGTTTCATATATTCTATTATACTCAGTTGATTAAAGTTTTGGCTTCTAGACTCCATGAAATTAGTGGAACATCCTTGATAATTGCGCTTCATCCAGTATCTTTTCATGAAAATATTCTTCTGAGCATTCTTGAATTTTACTCCACAAAGCAGTATCTGTTGGGTTTTGGCATAGAAACGCAACGGAAATAAACCAATTAAAGGCAATTTCAAAACATTAAAACATGATCCATGCGAAAAATTCAATTAATTTAGAGGTTAGAACTTATACCGATTGTGTAAAGCTAGAATCGATGCGGTCGAATCTCCAACACAATTCAAACGGACTACGTCTCTACGGTATCCACACGAACGCTCCACACAAATCATCCTACGATCTGCAGAAGAAGGAAATGCGGTACTAGCCACTAAGGATAAGGATTTTCTGAAGCTGTTTTCTCTCTAGTCTCTCTCTAAGAGTGGCTAGGGTTTTGGTTAATGAATAAATCCCTAAAATGGTTGCTGCATATCATATATATAACGATTAAAAGGAATTATTCAAAACCTAATTTAATAAAATCCGAATTTATGTATATATCTTAATTAAGTCATACTTAATTAATATATCTATATATAAATTATCCTATTAATTTAAATTCATAATTTAAATACTATCAATCATATTGATATATTTAAATCTTTATAATTTAAATTAATTCCCTTTTAATTACGTTCTATATGTGTGACCCTATAGGTTATTATTACGTTGACAATAATTTTAAAATCATATTATAAAATTATAAACAGTGAGCGGCATCTAGTAATGCATCACTGCTACCCAAGTAATAATAAGATCGATGATTCAATACAACCTTTTAGTGACCAATATTTCAATGTAATTTAATCCTTTTAACCTTAATATCCTAGATTAAACTCGAGTCATGGAATGTGTCATACTCTTTATAATTCGATCTGAGTTTTTCTTGATCAATGAGTATACTATATGAAACAAATCACTATTTGAGTATGGCCATTCATTTCATAGTCCTACTCAATCAAGAGGCCTATGGATTTCACCCCTAATACATAGGAGGATTAAATTCCATCTAGATCACTCATATTCCTCACACGATTCATGATGAACCCAATAATCACCTTTATAGTCCACCCTATTAAAGGTGACATTTGATGATATCAAAGTACATAAATTCTCGTGTAGTAATATAGCGATTTCAGGTCGGAGGACCATTACATCATTGTCACTATGAGAATTGCTAATGACACTTCGCATAATGCTCCATATAGAATTCTCGTGGTGGGTCTGTCCAGTACATCGTTCTCTAACATGTACCTATGCATTGACTTAATATCTCATATATTTATGACCAATGAGATTTGGTCATCAGTCAATCCACATACTAGTCTCAATGCATCATTGTTGTCCCATCAACAATGATACTCGAGTAGGGACATTTAAGAACAATGATACTAATTGTAATTATATAATCTCATGTTCAAGTCACATACTTGAAACTATATAATTTGTATCAATATTCTAAGGATTTTTATTATGTTAACATTTATATAACGCAATAAATAAAACTATAATAAAATCATTCATTTATTCAATCAAATATAATATCAAAACGTTAAGCAATTATATCAAATAATTGGCCTCTAGGGCATAAACTCTAACAGTATCATGTTGACAATTTGGACATTATTGATTTCTGGATAAATTAAATTATAAATCTTTACAAATATATCCTTGAACTTATTTTATTGAGTTCTTATATCATTGTCATCATCCTCATGTTTATAATATGTTGAAAGTCATTTGTGGCTTATAGTGCATAGATGGACTTGGTATAATTATGATTATGGATTATTCGGTATAATCATGACCGTAATGTTACAAATGATGTGGTAAAAGTCCTCATTGGCCGTAGTGCATTGATGGACAGTTGTTGGCATAATCATGACCATTAATGAATACAAGAATATCCTTGGCCCGTAGTGCATGGATAATTTGTGGTCGTGATACTAATGAATATCCTTGGTCGTAGTGCAGGGATGATGTGGTTTATTTATTAAGCTGAGTCTCAGATATAAAAGTGATGAAAAACCTTTTAAATCATAGAAGATAGTAGATTTTATTCTCTACTTGACTCTTCTAAAGAATTGCTTGTTCCGTTGCAGTTAAACTTGATGTTTATTATATTTTATCTGTTTAACAATATTGAAGGCTAATGATAATTTATTCTGTATTATCTTAGTCATAATATTTCTTACTGGACTAGTTGAGCTCACCCTTTATTTCACTGTTCTCTTCAGGAAATGAGAACGTAGACGGGACTAGTCGGGGAACGGAGTGACGGTCCAGATGATAGCATTAGTAGTTCTCACTATTCTATTAAATAGTGTGACAATAAATATAATGAGGACTCCATTGAATGTGGATATTCTCTAGATGAAAATATTTGTAAGACCCCAACTTATTATAAATAAAATCAAATTTCCTCTATTTATTATTGTGAATAATAAGGTGATAATTTGATATAATACTTTGGTTATGGGTGAAATGTGCAAATTTTGCAAAATAAGCAAGTGGTTATAAAATATTCATTTTGTCGGGGAATATTCGTTTGGTTGTGGAATATTCTTTCTGTCGGGGAATATTCGTACGACGGCGCAGCCATTTGTGGGCCCCATAATGGATAACTGTCGGATGAAAAAAATGACAAAGTTTGAGTTTTATAAATAACGACGTAATTGTTATCGTTAACACTGTTGGATTACCTGGTGGTTAAAATACAGTAATACGTGTGGTTGCACAGTAGCACACGATATTGCACAGTATTGTTGAATTATTGATTCTTACGTAAGAAGGCACTACTCAATAATTGTTGCAGTAATTACTGTTCAATATTTTATTTTATTAATTTAATAATTGCTGCGTTGATATTTTATATTATTGTTGTTTCAATAATTATCGTTGTACAGTATTTCTCATTATCAGATCAATAATTCATATTATTTGAATAATATTATTAGATGCCATTATTGGCAATGTCCAGAAAGCTTTGTCAAGGAGAGGTTTGGTCACCTAATTGCGAGCCAATAAGGAGAAATACTTATTTAAAAGCCCCATCTTTCCTGGGAACGGCCTGGTTGTCATAATTGTGATTCTGTAATATTATTTGTGAATAATTAATTATTAATTTATATGATAAAGTCATATTTATTTGATGTGGATATAAATGATGGATTTATTTATTTTATGTGGTTATAAATGAAGGAATTAATGCTGAGGTGTTTTATCAGTATTTTGTCAGAATGGAGGTATTAAAAATCATCCGTTTGTGGATTTCAGATATTTTTTGTTTGGAATTTGGAAAAACTCAAAGCTACAAAGTTGTAGAGAATTCAATTTCATGCGAAATAGACATAAAATTCGTATTTTTCTGATAAACAGACTATTTTCTATGAATTACTGAAGTTTCGGAAAATAAAATTATTTTTATTAAAATTAGGTGGGACCCACTTTTGTTAAAAACATGTAGGCTGCTGGGAATTTTTAGATTTGGCATGCTTGAATTTGTTTTCCAAGGTGTGCGTAGAAATTTGTTTAAAATAATAATATTTTATTATTTTAGTCTCCTATGGCGTTCTAGCATTTTTCTATAAATAGACGCTTAAGTTAGAATTGAAAATTACACCAGAAACAAGTTTTCTTTCTCTCTCTATTGTCGAGCGTATTTTTGTTAGTATTTAGATACTTTGAGAGTTGCTGTTCGGTACAAGTTTTCTTCGGCTTTTCTATCCGATATTCCGATCAGAAGTACCGTTGTTTTGAGGTAAGGGATGTTATTTTCTTCGTAAATGATATTATTCCTTTCAAATCATTATGCCAAAATATTGTTCTGAACTTTTTATCAAATCTGGAACTTTTTGTGTCGGGGTTACTATTCATGTATATGGCACTATTCACGTATAAGGCAATATTCACCGAAAAATAAAATTTTTCCTGTTTGTCCAAGATGTCTATTATGGTTACTATCTTTGGTTGTATCCATGTTTTGATCTTTATTTTTGAATTCTGCTTCACAATTGGTTATTACGGAGTATTATTGATCTTGGATAAACTGTAATATGAATCCCTAATATTCGTCCTTCTGACTCACTGGATTCATTTTCTTTAAAATATTTTTCATCATTCTCACTCTTAAATGATGATGTTACTGAATATCTTTGGCCTGTAGTGCAAAGATGAATGATTAACTGATGAATATCTTTGGCCCGTAGTGAAAAGATGAACATGTGTTGAGATGAACATGACCAACTGGTGTTACAAATGAATATCTTTGGCCTGTAGTGTAAAGATGAATATTTGATTAAAGATGTATATTGATTGTTATTACAGAGATAAAATATTGATGATGGACTTTTAAATCTTAGAAGATAGTAGAACTCATTCTCTACTTGACTCTTCTAATGGATTGTTGTTTACGCTGCAGTTGTTGATCTAAAACTTGTTGTCTATTATATTTTATCAGATTTTTCCCTGTTGAAGACTAATGATAATTTGTTGTATATTATCTTAGTCATAATATTCTTTACTGGGCTAGTTGAGCTCACTCTTTTCCTTTTTTATTGCATTTTTCTTCTCAGGAGGTGAGAACATAGCAGGATCTAGTCGGGGTATGGAGTGATGGTTCTACAAAGATGTTTTAGCAGTCCACATTATTTCTGTAAAATAGTGTTTGAATAATTGTAATAAGGACTTTTTTGAGTGTGGATATTGTCTAGAAGACAATATTTGTATTTAAACTCACAGTATGTGTTGTCGTATTTTGCACGACAATTGTATTATTGTAGTTGTAGTTTGCTTTCTGTACCATGTATTTGGCGACTCAGAATGGGTATTGTATAACTATTTTGGGGGCGTCACAGTTAGTATCAAAGCTTAGGGATATGGTCTCTGGCGGAGATCGGGAAATAGAACTAGGAGGGGAGAGATGAGTAAATCATTCGCTAGTGTGTCCTATCTAAGCTTATTTGTTGGTCGGTTATAATATATGGATATTATGTGATATGTTAAATTATTTAATTAACCCTTATTTTATGGCAGTATTTAAGAATGGCTGCTGAGAACGTTAACAATGGAGTGTATGAGACTATGGAAAAACCTTTAGTCACAAACCAGGAGAACGTACAACAGGAAGGCAATATTCCTTGTGACACCCTCAAATTCGGGTACTTCATTTCCACCGAATTTGGTACTCACTTATCAAAAACTAATACATCTAACTACCCATATTCAAAGGATAAAGACATAATTTAAATAAATTAAATAATAATCTCTCCCATTAAAGGGTTACATCATAATCTCAAAACAAATCCCAGGTAATCTACCTTAAAATTATTATATCAGTTTGCGGAATACATTATAAAATAAAACAAATCTTAAAAACTTCAAGCATTTAAATAAACTTTAAACAATTCTTCATCACTTAGACATCTTGCCCTTTCCCTTGCTAGTAGATGGATCATCACCTCTTTCAACTTTAGCTGCATTGTTTAATTGCAAGAGTGAGCAAACAATTGCTCACTGACATAAAGATAGTATAATAACAACATGAGAGTGAACAACGAATACTGAATGATAAAGACTTGTTCTACGAATCAAAATAGAAAACAAGTTCAAACTTTAATTATCTGAGGGTCTTAAGACCACGAACTATGTCCACGGTGTTTAGGTATTATTACCTTAACCTCAACAGTCATTAGACTGTACAGACTCTTTTTAACGTACTCAGGGGGATCAGTCCTTTGTACCATGTATTATGTACAAACATCTAAATGTTACACATACAAAATCCCCTATGATAGGGTTGTTCGTCTCAGTTTGAATTTAGAATTTCCGCACTAAAGAAAGTTTAGTTTGGAACTAGCTTATCAGTGTTTCTAGAATTTTAGAACACTTATTCAATTTCCATAAATAAAGATTATTTAATACAAGAATGTACAACTGAACAAGGCTATCAAAGTTAAAGATCAGATATCAACCATATATAACTGAATAAGCTTGATATATATGCAAAGTATTATATTCAAGAAATTAAATCAATCTCCTTTGAATCAATGTGTTAGAACAATTTATGTTTTGAATATTAATAACAAGAAATGTGAATGTGAAACTCATTCGATGTAACGAATTAGGTTACATGAGCTTATTCAATCATTCATCAGAATAGAATCAATAGTCTTGCTCAATGACAAATATAAGATTTAGAAAATTGCACAATTATGAAAGTAGAGTTAGAGAACTTTCCTTGTTTGTAAGCTACACAAATGTAATATAATCTTCAATTACCCTACATATATCATTGAAATCGCAATCACAATTAGTTGCATGAATATTAGCTTTTAGGGGTTTAAATCATAATTTAGGTCATGACCCTAACCTAGAACCTAACCATTTAGGTTAACATATTTAACACCTCTGAAATAACACATTGATCAACATAAACCTTATCGTTTATCTATAACTTTTGAAAACATCACTTTTAGTTTCATATTATAACTTATTTAAATAATTTCTTAGAATCTTCACACGTTGAATTACAACATCTTACAATCTTGTTATGGTAGTTCCTATTGTGTCTCGACATCCTTAACGTGCATGCTCGACTAACATAAGTCCGATACGCATAACCTGCAAATAGGCAGAAGTCACTGCTTGGGCTCAGGGCACGGCGCAGCTGCGCTAGTGCTCGACTGCAGAAAACCCAATGGCGCAGCTGCGCTTGGGACTGGCGCAGCTGCGCAGTTTTTTGCCTTGGCACCAGCGCAGCTGCGTTGGTGCACAGACAGGCGCAGACTCGGCATGAACGGTAGCCATTTTTAGCCCAATTAACACGAATTTCACCCACCAAATAGTGAAATTAATATCTACAATTGGTACAGACTATTACAAACATGATTGCTAACATTTACAATCAATTAACATAATTTATCATCAACTAAAACTAGTTTAATTTCTCAAAATTCCATATTTTCATATAAAACACCATTTTTGAACTTCTTCCACACAAATCACCACTGACATCTCAAAACTTGGCCAAAACACTTAATTCAAATTACATTATGCTCGATTCTTAATAAGCTAGCATAAACAGGACTCAATTTACAATTTAGAATACGAATTGGCCACTAGAATTGGTACTATTCACAAGCCATTTTCTCAAACATCAACACTATTATATATTTTCTTCTTATAAACCCAAATTCACACGAATTTGATAACTGATTTACAACCACAGATGATAACCAACCAATTTATCAAGAGTATACATATATATAATCAACAACATCTTGTACAACAATTCCACAAAACCAACTTCAGAGAATAGAAAAACATAAGACTGAAAATTAGAATTGAAGTAAGTTATACCTTCACTTTGATTGTATGCTACCAAAGGATAGTGACTAGGTTTAGTAATACTCTCCCTCCTCTTGAAATCTCAGAGAATTCTCTCTTCAAAACCACTGACTTCTCTCACCCTTTGTGTTTTCTCTGGTGTCTAGCCTTAGGGAAGAATAAGACGTGTAAAATATAAATTGACTCCCACTTCCCCACTAACGTCAAGTACAAAATAAACAGGTAGCGTCAGTTAAAAAAACCAAAGGCCACAAGGCCATGTTTGGATAACCATCTATTTCCCAACCAAATTATTATTATATTATTATATTATATAGTTTCCACTTGTCACACATGTAACCATTTTAATAATTTGTACTAATAATAATAAAAATCTTATTATCATTACACTTATAATTTAATAAATAATTATATATCCAATTTAATTAATAAATTAGACACACCACTTTATTTATTTTATTTCCATTAAATTAAACAATTCATTTAATTTAATTAGCTTCTTAAATATTAAGCAATTGATTTAATTTAATTACTTCCTTAAATTAAATCCATTAGATAAAATTATCATTATTCCATTTAATCACTAAATTAATTCACCACGATTATGAATTATTTATTTTCCTTAATAAATAAATTATTTAAAATATTTATTTAATTCAATAAATATTTAAATTAAATTACAAATTTATCGATCGTTACATCCCTTCTGTAAACAACACTACCGAACAAATGATGAATGATGGGATGTTTAGAAGCTTTTTGCAGTTCATAAAAAATCAGACGAGGGAGACTCGTGCACAAAATACGAGTGGAAACAATGCGCGGCTTGACACAGCCAAGCAGTACAAGGAGTTGGGATCACCAAAATTTATTGGAAAGCCGGATCCGATCAAGGCAGAAATTTGGGTCAAGCAAATTACCAAGATATTTGATGTCTTGGGATGCACGGAGGAACAGAAGGTTCCATTCGCCACCTTTATGTTCCGCGGTGAGGCAGACTACTGGTGGGAGTCTGTGAAGCGTACCCAGCCTGACGTACTCAACATGTCTTAGGAAACATTTCAAAAACTGTTTAATGACAAGTACTTTCCTGAAAGTATTCGTCATATGAAGGAGGTAGAGTTTATCAGACTAGAACAAAACAACAAGACGGTGTCCCAGTATGAGGCGAAGTTCGCTGAGTTATCCAGGTTTGCACCTCATTTGGTAGAGAATGAGGAACGAATGACAAGGATATTTCTGAGAGGTCTAAAACCCGAGATTCGGCAATATCTTATCTCTCATAAATTTTCTTTATATTCAGATGTTGTAAACAGGGCTCAATTATTAGAGCGAGATAATGAGTATATTCAACCGAGGGAACACAACCAGGGTTATCGGAGTAATAAAAACCAGCAGGGTGGAAAACATTTGGACAAAAGCGGTAACCACTCTGGTGGTAATCGTGGCCGTGAAATAGAAGAAGCAAGTCGGGAGGAGATTTCAAGAAGAGAAGGTACAACAATGATAACATGAAGACGTCAGCACAAACATCAACTATTTTTAGGGGAGGAGAACGAGCACCAGTCGTTTGTTACAAATGCGGGAAAGAGGGACACATCAGCCCAAACTGCCCACAACAATCCAAGGTGTGTTATAACTGTGGAAAAGAAGGTCATATAGCTAGAGATTATCTAGTTACGAAACGAAGTTCAACGGGGATGGTGACTCCAAAGGCTGTCTCGGATAAGTCAAAAGCAGCGGTTCCTGGAAGAGAATTTGTCGTGACTGGCCAAAACGAAAGGAACCTGAACGAGGTGATCACGGGTAAGCTAATCATAAACTCTTGTTAAGTTTATACCTTATTAGATACCGGTTCTACCCATTCTTTTATCTCTCCTACTTGTGCTCAATGTTTAAACTTGACTCCGAAGAAATTAGACTTTGATTTATCAGTGGAGACTCCGTTAGGTGAAACTTTTGTTACGTCCACTGTTTATAAATCTTGCTTAATCCAAGTTAGCACCATCACATTACATGTGGATCTTATCTCTTTAAAGATACTTTCTTTTGATGTGATTTTAGGGATTGATTAGTTAACCACTCATCATGCCAAAATTGATTGTTTTCATAAGGTTGTTAGTTTTCATATTCCTAACCAACCTGTTATGCAAATTCAAGCAACTAAACCACTAAAATCAGTCACTGTCATATCAAGCCATAAAGCTATTCGTTTATTGAAAAATGGATGTCAAGCTTTCTTAGCCCATGTTATGGAATTGAACAAAGACAAGTCATATTTGAATAATATTTCTATTGTTAGTGAATTTCCTGATGTATTTCGTGAAGAACTTCCTGGTCTACCCCCAGAACGTGATGTTGAATTCTTTATTGACCTTGAACCGAATACAAAACCCATTTCAAAAACCCCATATCAAATGGCTCCTATTGAACTTCAGGAGTTAAAAGTCCAACTACAAGAATTGTTAGACATCGGTTTCATTCATCCTAGTACATCTCCTTGGGGTGCTCCTGTTTTATTCATAAAAAAGAAAGACGGGATTATGCGAGTTTGTATTAACTACCGAGAATTGAACCATGTCACCATCAAGAATAGGTATCCGTTACCTTGCATTGATGACCTGTTTAACCAGTTGCAAGGAGCATAATTCTTTTCAAAGATTGAACTTCGTTCTGGATATCATCAGTTGAAGATTAAAACTGAGGATATTCCAAAGACTACCTTCAGAACTCGGTATGGGCATTATGAATTCTTAGTTATGTCTTTTGGATTGACTAATACTCCTGCTTCTTTCATGGATATGATGAACCATATATTCAAGGAATATTTGGATCAGTTCGTTGTTGTCTTTATTGATGACATCCTCATCTATTCCAAAAGCCGTGAAGATCATGAGCACCATTTGAAGCTGATACTTGAAAGGCTTCGTGAAAACAAGTTATATGCCAAGCTGAAGAAATGCGAGTTCTGGCTTGAGGAAGTAGCATTCCTTGGGCACGTGGTGTCAAAACATGGAGTATCTGTTGACCCGGCGAAGATTGAACCAATACAAAGTTGGGAGCAACCGAAGTCGGTGACCGAAGTGAGAAGCTTTCTGGGCTTAGCTGGTTATTATCGGAGATTCGTGAAAGGATTTTCTCGAATCGCTACTCCGTTAACTCAGTTGACTCGAAAGGATACAAAATTTGTATGGAGTGAGGAATGTGAGAAGAGTTTTCAAGAACTCAAGAGGAGACTCATTTCAGCACCTGTTTTGGCAATACCATCTACTTCGGATGGATTTGTTATCTACAGTGATATATGCTTCAGGCAAAGGGTTAGGATGTGTTCTGATGCAACATAGGAAAGTCATAGCTTATGCCTCACGAAAACTCAAAGAATATGAGAGAAATTATCCTACTCATGATCTAGAGTTGGCAGCAGTCGTTTTCACGTTAAAAATCTGGAGACACTACCTGTATGGGAATAAAGTGGAGATCTATACAGATCATAAAAGCCTCAAATATTTCTTCACCCAAAAAGAACTCAATATGCGGCAACGACGTTGGCTGGAGCTGTTGAAAGATTACGATCACACTATTCAATATCATCCTAGAAAAGCGAACATAGTAGCTAACGCATTGAGTAGAAGATCATATACGAGTACGAGTGCAATATTGTCAACGCAAAGGCCCATTTTGTTTGACTTGCAAAGGATAGAGATAGAGTTAAAGACTCCAGGGACCCACATGATGATGGCAAATATACGAGTAGAACCGACTTTAATCGATAAAGTTAAAGTTTCTCAAGCTACAGACCTGGGGCTGATGTGAATGAAGAAGAAAGTGCAAGAAGGTGTTGTTCCAGAAGCAAGAATCGATGAAGAAGGAATACTTTGAGTCAAATCTAGACTTTGTGTTCCTAACGATTCTGACTTGAAGCATAGAATCATGATGGAGGCACACAACACCCCGTTTGCAATCCATCCTGGGAGTACCAAAATGAATCATGATCTTCGACATACATTTTGGTGGAACAATATGAAGAGAGAAATCACGGAGTTTATCTCGAGGTGTTTAACCTGTCAATGTGTAAAGGCAGAGCATCAAGTGCCAAAGGGTCCATTGCAACCACTTGAGATTCTGACATGGAAGTGGGAACACATTACAATGGATTTCGTTACAAGCCTTCCCAAAGTTTCTCAAGGCATAGATGTGATTTGGGTTATTGTTGATAGATTAACCAAGTCTGCTCATTGCTTGCCAATACGTGAGACTTATTCCCTTGAACTTCTTGCTCGTATGTACGTGAATGAGATTGTGAGATTGCATAGCATGCCAGTATCCATTGTTTCGGATCGTGACCCAAGATTCACTTCACGATTTTGGGTTAGCTTGCTGAAAGCTTTGGGCACGAATTTACAATTCATTTCAGCATATCATCCTTAAACGGACGGACAATCAAAGAGGACTATTCAAACTCTTTAAGATCTATTAAGACTTTGTGTCCTAGATTTCAAAGGGAGTTGGGATAAGTACCTACCATAGGTGGAATTCTCCTACAATAACAGTTATCAAGCAAGTATAGGCATGGCTCCATTCGAGGCGTTGTATGGACGAAAGTGTCGTTCTCCAGTATGTTGGGACGAGGTGGGAGAAGCAACGTTGTTGGGACCAGAATTAGTACGCATGACTACAAAAAAGATCCAAATGATTCGATAACGTATTCAAACCTCACAAGATCGACAAAAGAGTTGTGCTGATCTTCATCTAAAGGACGTGGAATTTAATATTGGAGATTATGTACTGTTATGTATTGCTCCATGGAAGGGAGTTACAAGATTTGGGAAGAGAGGAAAGCTCAATCCACGATTTGTTGGTCCATTTGAGATTCTTGACCGAATAGGAAATGTGGCCTATAGACTCTCATTACCTCCAAGTATGTCTCGTGTTCATAATATTTTTCACATATCTATGCTTCGTAAATATGTGAAAGACTCGAACCACATTATTGAGTTAGAACCAGACGAGATAGCCGAAGATTAAATGTACGAGGAGGTAACTATTAAGATCTTGAATAGGAAGAGCATGTCCTACGCACGAAGGTTATACCACAAGTTAAGGTTTTGTGGAGGAACCATGTTATTGAAGAAATGACCTGGGAGTTGGAATAAGAAATGAAAGCGAGGTATTCTCACCTTTTCGAAACACCAGGTACGTACGTCAATTTCGAGGATAAAATTTCATAACGAGGGGAGGTTGTAAGGCCCCAACTTATTATAAATAAAATCGAATTTCCTCTATTTATTATTGTGAATAATAAGGTGATAATTTGATATAATACTTTGGTTATGGGTGAAATGTGCAAATTTTGCAAAATAAGCAAGTGGTTATAAAATATTTATTTTATCGGAGAATATTTGTTTGGTCGTGGAATATTCTTTCTGTCGGAGAATATTCGTACGACAGCGCAGCCATTTGTGGGCCTCATAACGGATAGCTGTCGTATGAAGAAAACGACAATGTTTGAATTTTATAAATAACGGCATAATTGTTACCGTTAAAACTGTTGGATTACCTAGTGGTTAAAATAAAGTAATACGCATGGTTACACAGTAGCACACGGTATTGAACAATATTGTTGAATTATTGATTCTTACGTAAGAAGGCACTACTCAACAATTGTTACAGTAATTACTGTTCAATATTTTATTTTATTGATTCAATAATTGCTACGTTGATATTTTATATTATTGTTGTTTTAATAATTGTCACTGCACAGTATTTCCCATTATCAGATCAATAATTCATATTATTTGAATAATATTATTAGATAGCATTATTGGCAATGTCAAGAGAGTTCTGTCAAAGAGAGGTTTGGTCACGTCACCTAATTGCGCGCCAGTAAGGAGAAATCCTTATTGGAAAGCCCCCTCTTTCCTGGGAACGGCCTGGTTGTCATAATTGTGATTCTGTAATATTATTTATGAATAATTAATTATTGATTTATATGATAAAGAAATATTTATTTGATGTGGATATAAATGATGGATTTATTTATTTTATGTGGTTATAAATGAAAGAATTAATGCTGAGGTGTTTTATCAGAATTTTGTCGGAATGGAGATATTAAAAATCATCCGTTTGTAGATTTCAGATATTTTTTATATGGAATTTGGAAAAACTCAAAGCTACAAAGTTGTAGAGAATTCAATTTTGTGTGGAATGGACATAAAATTCGTAATTTTTTGATAAACGGGATATTTTCTATAAATTACTGAAGTTTTGGAAAATAAAATAATTTTTATTAAAATTGGGTGGGACCCATTTTTGTTAAAAATATGTGGGCTGCTGGGAATTTTCAGATTTGGCATGCTTAAATTTGTTTAAAATAATAATATTTTATTATTTTAGTCTCCTATGGCGTTCTAGCATTTTCCTATAAATAGACGCTTAGTTTAGAATTGAAAATCACACCAGAAACAAGTTTTCTTTCTCTCTATATTGTCGAGCGTATTTTTGTGAGTATTTAGATACTTTGAGAGTTGTTGTTCGGTACAAGTTTCCTTCGGCTTTCTATCCGATATTCCGATCAGAAGTACCGTTATTTTGAGGTAAGGGATGTTATTTTCTTCGTAAATGATATTATTCCTTTCAATATCATTATGCCAAAATATTGGTCTGAACTCTTTATCAAATTTGAAACTTTTTGTGTCGGAGTTACTATTCACGTATACGACTAGGAGTGAGCAAAAAATGGATAAAACCGAATAACCGAACACAGCCGATTTTTTTTAACCAAATTATTTCAAATTTTTGGATTTTTTTCTAATTTCGGTTATATCCGATTTGGTATTTGGCATGCTTAAATTTGTTTTCCAAGGTGTGCGTAGAAATTTGTTTAAAATAATAATATTTTATTATTTTAGTCTCCTATGGCGTTCTAGCATTTTTCTATAAATAGACGCTTAGGTTAGAATTGAAAATCACACCAGAAACAAGTTTTCTTTCTATCTATATTGTCGAGCGTATTGTTGTGAGTATTTAGATACTTTGAGAGTTGTTGTTCGGTACAAGTTTCCTTCGGCTTTCTATCCGATTCCGATCAGAAGTACCGTTATTTTGAGGTAAGGGATGTTATTTTCTTCGTAAATGATATTATTCCTTTCAATATCATTATGCCAAAATATTGGTCTGAACTCTTTATCAAATTTGAAACTTTTTGTGTCGAAGTTACTATTCACGTATACGACTATGAGTGAGCAAAAAACGGATAAAACCGAATAACCGAACACAACCAAATTTTTTTAACCGAATTATTTCGAATTTTTGGATTTTTTTCTAATTTCGGTTATATCCGATTTATTGTTCGGTATTCGGATTCGGTTTTAAAAAATAGATTATTCGAGTATCCGAATTACCGAATTTATTACTTAAAATAATAATAATTTTATAATGTATTCTTTAATCGTAAGCCCATACTGTTAGTTCCTAGTTGGCACAATAGTTATCTAGAAGGGGGTTGAATAGATATTTAAAAATCTTTTCGTTTTAAACTTGTTCTTTGATAATGATTAAAACTTAGCAGAATAAATATTTGTTTTAATCTTCTTTACCAAGCAATGGAGTAATGAGGGTGAGGCAGTTATTTCAGTTATAACAGATATAACAGTTATGATATGAATGTAAATGACACAATCGTTTTTAAGTGGTTCAGAGCACTTAAAGCTCCTAGTCCACTCTTCTACTCAACGAGTAGGATATCCACTAAGGATGTCTGTTACAACTTCTGAATCACACAGATTCCTTCTAGACTAGCAGTCCAGGAACTTCTTAGTTCACTCTTGAACTCTTCAAGTCCAGCAGAATTGGCTTTCTTATAGTTCACTACGAACTCTTCAAGTCCAGCAGACTTGGTACTCTTCTTCAGTTGGTTGATAATGTTGTGTTCTTAATGGTTGCTACTCAGTTGATGTGTAAGCACTTGTTCTAAAGAACTGAGTAGCTGAGCAAGCTTTGCAATATCTCAGATCGTAGAGTTGAGCTTGAGAGAGATGTTCACGTTGTTTGTTCAATGCTTGCTTAGTTTTCTCTCATCTGTCTGATCTGCATATATGTGATCTTGAAAACTATCCGTTGGATCAATCCGTTGAGACATTAAATGCCTTTGACTTTTTTGATCTTTGATGGAGACATTTCTACACATCTTCTGAAACTGCATTCTGGCCCACTGACACAGCAGACTGTTTTCTCACCAACCACCTGAAAAGGTTTTTTGTCCCTCTTATCCATGGTACTATCCTTAGTTTCTTCAATACGCTTCTTTGTTTCATACTAAGGATATTTCATATACTCTAGGACTGATGAGTACTGCAGCATCTAGAATCCATTCTTCATATGTTAAAATCTACCTTTACACAAATCATGAGGCTCGATATTTTCTGACATGAGACAGATGATGCTCTACAATTCGGGTCATTATACTCTACGATTCAGATCGTAGTGACTTGTTGCCTTGGTGCTTGATCTGATGCTATCAGTTAAAGAGCACTACGATTTCTCTTAAACCCTTGCACACTATGATCTTTTCTTGCTCGTGTTATTACTCTACGTTTCCAAGAGCACACTACGATCGTTGACTTGTAAACTCCACGTTTCCTTCAGCACACCACGATCGTTGAGTTTGCTCGGCAAACGTTGGGACCACTCTACGATTTCCGAAGAGTCCCTTCAAGGCAGGCACACACTACGATCTGTTAAGCTCTACGTTTCTTCCTTGACTTCTGCAATGTTGATCAGATGATACACTACGATTTCTTCTAACCTTATCTATTACATCTCAAGATCAACCTAACAGCTTTGATCTTTCTATCTATACATTCTATTAAAGAATGATACACGTTACGATCTTAGATCAACCTAACAACTTTGATCTATCACTAAGTCCTTGTACATATCTTACTTGGAAGGACTTTACAAATAATCATGAGCATATACATTAAAACATCAAATCATAATATGCATTCTCCCAACAATCTCCCCCTATTTGATGTTGACATAACCAAGGAGATTTGTTGTCATGATTATTAGTGACTAGATGCATTTGCAGGAAATTTAAACATGACTTAGTATTTCAGTGAGCAGCTGAAATTTCTAGAGAATAAGCATGAATTTATTGATGAACAAGAGATATTACATTTTAGCATTACATAAATAGGAAATTAAAGTTTCAACTTATCTCTATTTCTTTGACTTCTTTCGTGGAGGGTTTGCATACTCCTCAGCTCATCTCTTTCTGCAAGCTTCCTCATTTCTGGCTAACTCTTCCAACTCGCTTCGACTTAGTCTTGGATTTTCCTCATGCCTGTATATTAATGCAGGATCTCTAGTTGGAATTCTTATGCGTACAGTAGACAAATTTTGTGAGCTGGGAGTTGACTCCTGACGGCTTAATGGTATAGCCATTACAATTCCCTGTTGATCAGATCGTTGAGTCTGACTGTGGAATTGTCTTGCATGAGGGCTTCGTGATGCTTGAGCTTGATATTGTCCTCTTCCCCTTTCTTGAGTTCCATGACCCCCTCTACCTCTGCCTTGATCTCCATGTCCTCCCTTAACTCATTTCCCTTTATTCTCCCCCTTTATGTCAGCATCAACGGTTCGAATATCTGCAGACAGTCGATTAACACCTTGGACAAGCTCGTTCAGTTGGCTTTGTGTCTGAGCAATGTCCTCTTTACTTTCCTTGATCTGTTTGTTAGATCTTGCCTCTTTATTTCGGAGGGCTGTTATAACCATGCCATTCTGTTTTTCTTGATTGACATAAGATTTCTGGAAGTCGTAGACAGAAGCTTTCATGTTGATGATTTCTACAGCATAAGCTTATGTTGAGTGTCTTGATGTTTCTGCATTTAAAGAATAGCCTCTCTTTGCTTGGAAGCTATCTGGAAGTGAATCTCATCTCTGTCCTTTATACTCTTAAGACTTTCTTGGATAATTTCCCTCAGCTTCTTTGTAAGCTCAGTGTTCATAGCGCCAGGAAAATTATTTGCTGTTGTAATCATTTGATTCAGCCGGATATGGATGAGATCGGAGTGAGATTCCAGACTGTCTTCTATATTCTTGACCATGTTCTTGGTTGCTTCCTTCAAGTCATCCTTGGTGGTTAGGTTTGGGAGAGTATCATTGGTTTGAGGATTGTTGGTTGGAGGGGTTGTTTGCTGGGATTGATCTTGCAAGTTGTAAAGAACAAGATCAAGACTAAAGTAGTCATTTGATGAGGAAGATGGTATATCGGATGGAGGGGCCTGAGGTTCAGTGTTTGGACTATAGGTCTCTACGATATCTATTTGGGACTCTACGACTGGGCTAGAGTCAGGGATCGTAGAAATAGTGGTTTATGGGAGCAAAGTAAGGTTGACTTTATTTGGTTCTTCAGTCACAGAATTTTTGGATTCTGCAACTGGAAATTAATTGAATGGGTGAAGAATCACTACCAACCACCAAGGAAATTCATAAAATTGACTGAATGAAGATGATGGTAGGTGATTAACTTTGAAGAGATCAGGGATAGTCAGTACCTCAATTTTATCCTTGGATGAAGAATGGTCAGTAAGCAGCTTCTTGGCAAAGTTGACTTTCCTTGGGAAACCATGAGCCAGAACTGAGATGGCTGGATACTCTTTGAAGCTCCAGAACATATGATCCCATGAGTCCATGATTTGAGCTTGATGGTATGCCATCATGGGTAGTTAAGAAAACATTTGATTGTACAGATAGCTTCTATATCCACCTTTATCTATACCAGTGATTTCGAGCTAATCATCATCATCATCATCATCATCATCATCTTGTTCTTGTTCTTTGTTCTCTTCTGAGGATTCCATTATCTCAATGGTCTCTGGATGGTCTTGCACTAGTTCATCTTTATTTTGTGCAGGGACCTCTTCTTCTACCATGTGGATATCATGAGGCTCCCCATCAGCATGATTATCTTCTTGAGAGTTCAGAAAATCCCCCACAGCTGGAACATTTTCTTGAGAGTGCAGAAACTCCCCCTCAGCTGGAACATCTTCTTGAGCTGCAGACTTCTCCCCCTCAGCCGGTGTATTCTCTATCATGAGAATTTCAAGGGTCTTCCCCTCAGCTGGAGCATTGTCCTCTTTATTTGCTTGGGACAGTTCTTCTTCTGCAGCCACACTCTTAGCTTCCTTTTTCAGCACCTTTTCATTTTCAAGAATGTACTTCTTGACCAGCTTTCTCCTTGATTTACTGGATTTTGCCACAACTTCAGGACTCTCTTGAGTCTTAGCTTTGTCTTGTTGAACAACTACTATACTTGAAGCAGCTACCTCCTTTTCTGCCACACTTGGTCTTGTCTCAGTGAGCAGCAGAGACTCTACGATAGAGGTGACTGATGGTCTTTTAGACTTATGTCCAACTTTGTTCTTCTTTAGGATCTGTGATATGGTGGCTTGATCCTCATCAGCTTCATCTTGTTGTTGCTTCCTTCTCAGCAATCTCAGAGTCTCTATATCAGAGGACTTTACAGGAATATCAGTTGTAGATCCTTGAGGCTCTTCTATCTGTCTAGCCCATAGCTTCCTCTTGCCCTTGCTTTTTCTAGAAAGGGCAGAGGGTTCTCCCTTGTCGGCTTCTCCTTCTTCTTCAACTTCCCTTACAACAGACATGTCCCCTGGAAAGCTTGCGTCCCTTAGTTCCCTGGTTCTTCTACTGGACTCTGTCATCATTCGCACATGCTCAACAGGGTTTCTCTTCCAGTTTTTAAACAACTGCTGGGTCATTCTTAGATTTGGGTTGATGTCTTCTCCCTCTTCATCCCCAATTTTGTCATCAACTGCAGATTGCAGAATGATACTTATGAAATGCCCATATAGCATCTTTAGAGGGCTTTTTGATTTCTTCGAGTTGACGATCCACTCGAGTAATACAGCTCCATAGTTGAGTTGTATATCATAAAGCATGGCCGTCATAAAGCTTAAGTTGAGCTTCATTTACTGAGTCATGACCTGAGCTATTGCAGCATATGTATTTTCCATTAATGTCAGCCAAGAACTCGTACCTTTGTGGGAACTCCTTCTTTTTGTATCCTTTTACAGAGGGGGTTTTCTTGTGATGCATTTTCCTTAGTCCCTCTTGGAAGTTTATGCTGTCTAAGAATGGGTGCCCTTCATTCTTCAAACCTAGGGCCAGATTGAAGTCCTCTTCCCTTAGTCTCATTTCTACTCCCTTTACCCGTGTAGTGATGGTGTTGTGTTCGAACACACCATTCTTATAGAACTTCTTCACTAGCTTGGGATAGATGAATGTATCGGTGCTCAACGCCTCTTCGAGACCTGCCTTCTTCAGTAGTGCTAGGGTCTTGTGAAATTTTGGTGGAGCGGTTTTGAACTCGTCAAAGCAAAGTCTGTAACCTGAAACCACATTGGAAGCAACCATTGATTCTGTAGTTGGAGGTGAGATATGACTGAGCTTTCTACTGATTTAGGGTTTTGCTTTGAGAGAGAGAGAGGATGAGAGAGATAATCTTTTGAACTTTAGATTTCAAAAACACGATTTTAATTTGTACTTGTAACTTCCCTCTCTCTATTTCACTTAGTGGGACAGGTGTCGCATTTTGCTTGGTTCTACTGTTTTGATTGTGTAGGAATGTATTGATTTTCCCTTTATGTCTTCAGAGCTGAGGTGTCCTTAGGAGGACTACGATCGTTGAGATAGTCTTATGTTCGTTGAGTTTGTCCTGCGATTGTCGAGTCTGTCCAACGATCATCGAGTCTGTCCTACGATCGTCGAGTCTGATCAGCATTCGTTGAGTCTGTCCTACGATCGTCGAGTCTGTCCGAATCCTTGTGATGAGTTTTTGACTAAGCATTCTTTTTAAGGCAGCTCAGGAAAGGCCAACCTCTTGGAGAGATTCAAGGGTTAGGTTTGTTCCTGAGGCACCTCTTAGAGAGATTGCTATGTTATGAAGATTGTCATCACATGATACATTTTTGCTTTGTGGATGAGGCTTGTGTCATCGTTGAGTCTTCACTACGATAGTTAAGTCTTTGCTACGATCATTGAGATAGTTTTCTTTTCAGCTCTACGATCATGAGCTTTCCTTGATTATGTTTACGATTTTGAGTTCAGCATTTGTATCTGTCACGGTTAGCACAATCTAGAGCACATATTTCATGGTTGTAGATTTAGCATACCTAGCTCACTTATTAATTTATTAAATCTAGATTCATCTAGTGGTTTTGTAAAAACATCAGCAAAATGATTTTCAGTAGGGATATATTGTAAAGATATAGTTCTATTTTGCACATGATCCCTAATGAAGTGATAACTTATTTCTATATGCTTGGTACTAGAATGCATAACAGGATTATGTGTTATTGCTGTGGCACTTGTGTTATCACAGTGTATGGGTATAGACTTGAAATCAAACCCATAGTCAGCTAGTTGGTTTCTCATCCATAGGATCTGAGCATAGCAGCTGCCAGCAACAATATATTCAGCTTCTATAGTTGAAGTAGACACTGAGTTTTGCTTTTTCCTAAACCAGGACACAAATCTGTGTCCTAGAAGTTGATAAGTGCCACTAGTACTCTTTCTATCTATTTTGCATCCTGCAAAATCAGCATATGTGTATCCTATTAGTTCAAATGAGGATTCCTTGGGGTACCACAGCCCCAAGTAGGGTGTACCCTTAAGATACCTGAAGATCCTCTTTACAGCAGACAAATGTGACTCTTTAGGGTTAGCCTGAAATCTTGCACATATGCATGTTACAAATAGTATGTCTGGTCTACTGGCAGTTAGATATAAAAGAGAGCCTATCATACCTCTGTATTTAGTGATATCAATACTTTTACCTTTCTAATCCTTGTCAAGCTTGGTTGCAGGAGCAATTGGTGTTTTCATAGGAGAGGCTGATTCCATGCCATACTTCTTCAGTAAGTCTTTGATGTACTTGGCTTGGTTTATGAAAATTCCTTCTTCAGTCTGTTTTACTTGTAGTCCAAGGAAGAAGTTCAGCTCACCCATCATGCTCATTTCAAACTTGCTCTGCATTAGTTTAGAGAATTTCTTGCATAACTTTTCGTCAGTAGAACTAAAGATAATGTCATCAACATAGATTTGAACTAGTAAGACTTTGCCTTTATGCTTTCTAAGAAACAGTGTGGTATCTACTCTACCTCTAGTGAACCCATTTTCGATTAAAAAGTTAGTCAGTGTTTCATACCATGCTCTAGGTGCTTATTTAAGACCATATAAAGCTTTATCTAATCTATAGACATAATTGGAAAGTGATGGATTGATGAAACCTGGAGGTTGTTCTACATAGACTTCTTCTTGGAGTTCTCCATTTAGAAATGCACTCTTGACATCCATCTGGAAGACTTTGAACTTCATGTGGGCAGCAAAGACAAGAAAGATTCTAATGGCTTCTAGTCTAGCAGCAGGTGCAAATGTCTCATCGTAGTTGATACCTTCTTCTTGAGAATAGCTCTTTGCCACTAATCTTGCCTTGTTTCTGGTTATGATCCCATCTTCATCCATTTTGTTTCTGAAGACCCACTTAGTTCCTATCACAGGATGACTCTTTGGTCTTGATACCAATCTCCATACCTTACTTCGTTCAAATTGGTTGAGCTCTTCCTGCATTATTTCTATCCAGCTTGAGTTTTCCATAGCATCCTCTATCTTCTTTGGCTCTATTTGTGAGAGGAAGCTTAGATACAAATATTCATTCTGAGTAGCAGCTCTTGTTTTGACTCTAGCACTCGGATCTCCAATGATTAGATCCTGAGTGTGATCTCTTGCCCATCTGTTATCGGTTGGACAATCTGTCCTTATGCCTTCATGTCTTAAGTCTTCAAGGTCTATCTCTTCTTCTTGGAGTGGAGGCTCGCTGTCTTGCATGGACCTCTCTACGATCACATTCTCATGCTCTACGATTTCACTATCTGGCACTACGATCGTAGTGTTGAGCTCGACGATTTCATTCGTAGTGTCTGCACTATTGGTCGTAGTGTCTTGAGGCACTGTTTTGTCTAAGTCAGTTTTATCAAAGATGATGTGTATTGAGACTTCAACATTCAGTGTCTTCTTGTTGAACACCCTGTAAGCCTTGTTGTCTGTGACATATCCAAGAAAGATCCCTTCGTTTGACTTGGGCTAGAATTTTGTCAGATACTGCTTTCCATTGTTGAGAATGTAGCATGCACAGCCAAAGACATGGAAATAGCTGACACTTGGCTTTCTTCCTTTCCACGGTTCGTAGGGCGTCTTCTTGATCGTAGAGTGTATGAGTGATATGTTCTGCGTGTAGCATGGAGTGTTGATAGCTTTTGCCCAGAAGTATTCAGGAAGATGGGCTGCAGCTAGTAGAGTTCTTCCAGTCTCAATCAAGGTTCTGTTTTTCCTTTCAGCTACTCCATTTTGTTGAGAAGTTCGAGGAGCTAAGAAGTTGTGACTGATCCCATTGTCTATGCAGAACTGATTCATTTCTGAGTAATCGTATTCTCTGCCATGATCACTCCTTATGGCCTTGATTTTGTCTCCTTTCTCGTTCATCACCAGTTTGAACATCTTGATTAATTCGGAGCTTGTTTCATCCTTTGAAGTTAGGAAGAATACCCATGTGAATCTGGTGTAGTCGTCGACTATGACTAGAGAGTATCTTTTTCCTCCAAGACTAGTTGTTAGGATTGGCCCAAAGAGATCCAAGTGAAGCAACTGCAGTGGCTTGTCAATAGAGTTGGCAGTCTTGCTCTTGAATGAGCTTCTGGTTTGCTTTCCAAGCTGACAAGCATTGTATGGCATTTCTTTCACGAAGTTGAACTTGGGTAGGCCAGCTACTAGGTCTTTTGATGCCAGTTTGGACATGCTTTTGAAGTTTAAGTGAGACAACCGTCTATGCCATAGCCAGCTCATTTCTTCATATGCTTTTTCCAGAAAACATATTGTCTCATCTAAGCTTAGTTGACCAAGATCCGCTGTGTAGACATTTCTTTTTCTTGTCCCGGTTAGCTTTATAGCAGATGTCATCAAATCTCTGACTTGACATTGGTTATTGAGGAATGTCACTTGATGACCCTTGTCACAGAGTTGGCTGATACTTAGAAGGTTGTGTTGAAGACCTTCCACATAGGCTACTTTGCTAAAAGATATTGCACCATTTCCAGCAGAGCCATATCCTCTTGTCTTGCCCGAGCCGTTATCTCCAAAGATGACTGAGGGAACCTCCTTTTCTATGTAGTTAGATAGTAGAGCTTTGTTCCATGTCATATGCCTCGAGCATCCACTGTCTAGATACCATGTTGAGGTCATGGAGATCTTTTCCTGTCAACACATTTGAACCTTCATTTTGGTACCCATATTTGCATGGGTCCTTCATTGTTAGTGCCTTTAGGGACCCAAATCTGTCTAATCTTGGGTCACACATGCATGGAGTTATAATGACATTTTTTAGCCCTATGACCGTATTTATTGCATATGAAACATCTATTATGATGCATACCTGTGTGTGCATGATGATTCATCTTCCACTTAGACTCGTGTGGTTCTTTAGTTAACCTTCTGTTAAACTGATTCTCTTTCTTCCACGTGTCCTTAGGTTTCATAAACAGTGATGAGTGTGCCTTACCTCTACTGTACCTTCCCAGTTGATTCGTAGAGTTGGTTTTGTTTGACTCTATGATTCTTCGAGGTTGGTGAGTAGAGATTGGGTTACTCTTCTCCTTTATGAAGCCCAGGCCAGCGTGAGATCCTTTACTTCTCTGAGTATAACTAGAAACAGTAGAACAAGGTTAAACTGGCTTTTCCAACTATGAGGATTTCACAAAGGCAATGCCTCTACCAAAACTTGAGGCATTACTAGTGCTAGTTTCCATTGTCTTTTCCACACAAGGCTCTGAGATGAATTCCCCAAAGCCTATACATGTTCTGTCGAATGTGCTTCTCTGACTAGAGAGCAGGAAGTCCATGGACGATGAGGATTTGTTCCATGCAGAGATAGTCTTCTCTAGATTCTCAACTTTAGAGGTTAGAATAGACTCTCTTTGTGCATTGAGTGTGTTTGTTTGTTTTAAAGTTTCTTTCTCAGCCTCAAGCTTGGAAAGAAGATTAGTACTTAGAAGGGCTGTTTCAAGCTCTTCTTGAACTTTCTTCTTCTCCTCTTGAAGAAGTGAATGATCTTTAGACAAGACTCTGAACCACTTCATGTATTGATGTAGATCAGTGGTTATGCCATGCAGTGCAGTTCTTAAGTCATTCATGTCTACATCAGGTGAGTTGAAATCAAATACCTCATCGAGACTTACATTATGTATGTTGAGGCTTTGTTTGTCCTTTGCATGTTTGGCCATTAAGCACAGATTGGCCATTTGTGGTTCTACTTCATCTCCGAAGTCAGCATTTGAGCCATTATCTGAATCACTCCACGATCCCCCAGCTACCAAGCCTTTGTCTCTTTTTTGAGGCCTCTTGTTTCCTTTGTATTCCTTCTTTGCATGTGTTTTCTTCTTTAGTTCTTCTTTGATAGGTTTGTTGCAATTGGCGATGAAATGGCCAGGCTTTTTGCAGTTGTAGCATAGGTCATTCATTTGCTCCTGACTACTGTAATTGCTGATCTTCTTTGGCTTGCTGATTCTGCCTTGTCGCATGAACCTTCTTAGTCTCTATACCAGCATAGCAAAGTTATCATCATCGTCTTCATCATCATCAGAGTTAATCTCAGTGTTGACCTTTAATGCACTTTCAGTTTCCTTGAGAGCAACACCCTTATCCTTCCTTCTTCCTTCTGATAAGATTTCAGCACGTTGGATCAGCTCAAGTTCGTATGTCAGGAGATTGCCATATAGTTGTTGAACTATCATCTCGTTGAGATTCTTTGACTCTCTTATTGCAGGGGTCTTGGCATCCCACCTACTTGGTAATGAAATTTATGGTCAGATCTTTGTTAAGATAGACCTTTTCATATGCTCGTAGAGAGTTGAGCAGGACGTTGAATCTTTCATAGGTGGCAGTTACATTTTCTCCTTGCACATGAGCGAACATTTCATATTGTTGTGTTAGAAGAGACTGTTTGTTCTCTCTAACTTCTTCAGTTTCTTCGTGTATGATCAGTAGTGCTTCCCAAACTTCCTTAGCTGTTTTGTTGTTTACAACATTTTCAAACAGATCATCCTCTAAGGATTAGAACAAGATGTTCTTAGCCTTCTTATCAAGTTGGATAGCTTTCTTCTCTGTGTCTGCCCATTCTTCTTTAACTTTGAGTTAAACTCTGTTTGAATCGTCATTGGTTGGTGCAAGCTTTGTTGGTATATAAGGCCCATTTTGAACGGTCTCAAATAGATCTTCATCTATTGAGTCCATGTATGCTTGCATCCTGACTTTCCAATTAGCAAATTTATCCTTGTTGCACATTGGTGGCTTACTGCCTCCCCTAGTCCTGGATTCACTTTGTACGAGTGCCATTGGATCTACTAAAGCTTGTAAGCTGTAAAATAGAACCTTCTCTGATACCAATTGTTAGTTCCTAGTTGGCACAATAGTTATCTAGAAGGGGGTTGAATAGATATTTAAAAATCTTTTCGTTTTAAACTTGTTCTTTGATAATGATTAAAACTTAGCGGAATAAATGTTTGTTTTAATCTTCTTTACCAAGCAACGGAGTAATGAGGGTGAGGCAGTTATGGCAGTTATAACAGATATAGCAGTTATGATATGAATGTAAATGACACAGTCGTTTTTAAGTGGTTCAGAGTACTTAAAGCTCCTAGTCCACTCTTCTACTCAACGAGTAGGATACCCACTAAGGATGTCTGTTACAACTTCTGAATCACACAGATTCCTTCTAGACTAGCAGTCCAGGAACTTCTTAGTTCACTCTTGAACTCTTCAAGTCCAGTAGACTTGGCTTTCTTATAGTTCACTACGAACTCTTCAAGTCCAGCAGACTTGGTACTCTTCTTCAGTTGGTTGATAATGTTGTGTTCTTGATGGTTGCTACTCAGTTGCTGTGTAAGCAGTTGTTCTAAAGAACTGAGTAGCTGAGCAAGCTTTGCAATATCTCATATCGTAGAGTTGAGCTTGAGAGAGATGTTCACGTTGTTTGTTCAATGCTTGCTTAGTTTTCTCTCATCTGTCTGATCTGCATGTATGCGATCTTAAAAACTATCCGTTGGATCAATCCGTTGAGACATTAAATGCATTTGACTTTTCTGATATTTGATGGAGACATTTCTGTACATCTTCTGAAACTGCATTCTGGCCCACTAACACAGCAGACTGCTTTTTCACCAACCACCTGAAAAGGTGTTTTGTCCATCTTATCCATGGTACTATCCTTAGCTTCTTCAATACGCTTCTTTATTGCATACTAAGGATATTTCATATACTCTGGGACTGATGAGTACTGCAGCATCTAGAATCCATTCCTCATATGTTGAAATATACCTTTACATAAATCATGAGGCTCGACGTTTTCTGACATGAGACAGATGATGCTCTACGATTTGGATCATGATACTCTACGATTCAGATCGTAGTGACTTGTTGCCTTGGTGCTTGATCTGATGCTATCAGTTAGAGAGCACTACAATTTCTCTTAAACCCTTGCACACTACGATCTTTTCTTGTTCGTGTTGTTACTCTACGTTTTCGAGAGCACACTACGATCATTGACTTGTAAACTCTACGTTTCCTTTAGTACACCACGATCGTTGAGTTTGCTCGGCAAACGTTGGGACCACTTTATGATTTCCGAAGAGTCCCTTCATGGCAGGCACACACTATGATCCGTTAAGCTCTACGTTTCTACCTTGACTTCTGCAATGTTAATCAGATGATACAATACGATTTCTTCGAACCCTATCTATTACTTCTCAAGATCAACTTAACAACTTTGATCTTTCTATCTATACATTCTATTAAAGAATGATACACGTTACGATCTTAGATCAACCTAACAACTTTGATCTATCACTAAGTCCTTGTACATATCTTACTTGGAAGGACTTTACAAATAATCATGAGCATATACATTAAAACATCAAATCATAATATGCATTCTCCCAACACATACATTTGGAGCCCATTCTTCAACCCATTCTTCAGCCCATTTGAGCATTGTAAAAATTATAAAAAAAAACACAGGTCCCTTCCTTTAAGTGAAAAGGCATATGTCGTCAACCTCAACCAAAAACCCCATTCTTTAGCCCTAAGCCTCTAATAGAGTAACAGCCTAACAGGCACAGCTGCACAGCTTTATCGATCTCTTCTTCTGCAAAATTGAAGTATTCTTAATTCCTTTGAGCTTATACGCAACCCGTTCATTCAATATGACGCCGTCCATTTGTATACTATCAAAAAAACTAGGGTATTGTTTGGAAGATGAAGAAGGATCGGAATGAATGGAGCCTATTGAATCGATGAGCTCTTTGAAGAAATTCATCACTGTGACATGAACCCTTCTTCAGTTCTTCATAACTTCCTTACAAGTCACAAGCAAGTATTTATGTTTCTAATTAATTGTTTGTATGATTGTATCCCAGCCCATATTGGCAGATTTCTGTATCTTTCTTTGTTAAAGTTTTGGTGTAGAAATATTATTCTGTATCTAATTAATTGTTTGTATCCCAGCCCAGATTGACAGATTTTGTTACTTGATTTTGCTTTTGTGGAATTATTTTTGGGTGTTATTTTTTATAGCAGTGTTCGGTTATTACCCGAAATACTGAATTTATAATTCGGAATTCAGTTATTCGGTTATTATCAAAATTTGGTTATTAGTTAGGATATTAAAAATAGGAATATTTCTATATTCGGTTATAACCGAATAGCCTATTCGGTTCGGTTATAACCGAATGATCAGTCCTGTATACGGCACTATTCACGTATACGACACTATTCACCAAAAAATGAAAATTTCCCTTTTTGTCCAAGATGTCTATTATGGTTACTATCTTTGGTTGTATCCATGTTTTGATCTTTATTTTTGAATTCTGCTTCACAATTGATTATTATGGAGTATTATTGATCTTGGATAAACTGTAATACGAATCCCTAATATTCTTCCTTCTGTCTCACTGGATTCGTTTTCTTTAAAATATTTTTCATCATCCTCAGTCTTAAATTATGATGTTACTGAATATCTTTGGCCTGTAGTGCAAAGATGAATGATTAACTGATGAATATCTTTGGCCCGTAGTGCAAAGATGAACAGGTGTTGAGATGAACATGACCAACTGGTGTTACAAATGAATATCTTTGGCCTGTAGTGCAAAGATGAATATTTGATTAAAGATGTATATTGATTGTTGTTACAGGGATAAAATATTGATGATGGACTTTTAAATCTTAAAAGATAGTAGAACTCATTCTCTACCTGAATCTTCTAATGGATTGTTGTTTCCACTGCAGTTGTTGATCTAAAACTTGTTGTCTATTATATTTTATCAGATTTTTCCCTGTTGAAGACTAATGATAATTAGTTGTATATTATCTTAGTCATAATATTCTTTACTGGGCTAGTTGAGCTCACCATTTTTCTTTTTGTTCCATTTTTCTTCTCAGGAGGTGAGAACATAGCAGGATCTAGTCGGGGTATGGAGTGATGGTTCTGGAAAGATGTTTTAGCAGTTCTCACTATTTCTATAAAATAGTGTTTGAATAATTGTAATAAGGACTTATTTGAGTGTGGATATTGTCTAGAAGACAATATTTGTATTTAAACTCACAGTATGTGTTGTCGTATTTTGCACGACAATTGTATTATTGAAGTTTTAGTTTGCTTTCTTTACCATGTATTTGGCGACTCAGAATGGGTGTTGTATACCTATTTTGGGGGTGTCACAATATTCTTATTAAAACTCTTAGATTATGTTTTGTCGTATTTTACACGACTGTTGTATAATTAAGTTGTATTTGAATTTTGTACCATGTATTTGGCGACTCAAGATGGGTGATGTATACCTATTTTGGGGGCGTCACAAAGTCACTTAGTTATACTCAATTATTGCTATATTAATTGTTGCATCATATCTCTCATATTATTGATTCAATTATTGTCACAGTATCATCTGCATAATATGTTATATTATTAAATCAGTAATTGAGATGACAAATTTATTCATATTATTATTTGCAATATTGACAATGTCTAAAAGGAGAGGTTTGGTCACCTAATTGCTCGCGAATAAGGAGAAATTCTTATTGGAAAGACCCTTCTTTCCTGGGAACAACCTGGTTGTTAAATATTGTGAGTTATAATATTAATGATGAATAAGTTCGTGTTGATTAAAGATAAATTTTATAGTTCCACTGTGTTGGACTTATTTGTGTTAGTGAAAATCGACATTTATTTCGATAATAATTGATGTCTGGAGGTTATATTGACCAATTGGGTAATTAACCGGATAAATGAATAATTAATTGCTATTAATTCACATGCTTATAACTATGTGTTCACATGTGTGTACTATTGATTCACATGATCTACTATTAGGGGAGTTGGTGCAAGATTGATAATACTTGCATGACTAAATTAGAAATGGAGGTATAGTTGAAGGTACTATACTATAATTAGTATTTTCACATGATTATACTATTGAGTCACATGAATGAACTATTAATTCACATGATTTACTATTAGGGGAGGTGGTGCAAGTTTGATAATACTTGCAGGACTAAATTAAAAATGAAGAAAAAAGGAAGGTATTATACTGTAATATTTCGAGCCCCAAAACGTATAATTATCGAAACTATATTTTCATATAAATAGAAGCTCATTCTTCTTTCATTCTCACCAATTCACTAAGTCTCACAAGAGCAATTATTATAGAGAGAAATAAGAAGAGACGTATGCTACCTCACTATTGTAGACACTCGAAATTTTCTGTACTACTGTTACTGACATTGCAGGAGGACAGATTCGTCTTTTAAGAGAGAACCCTGAAAGACAATCCAAATCCATACCGGATACTACCGGGAATTCAGCATCAACCCCAAATCACACTCTGGGAGCAACAGATCCAACCTCGGATATAACCCCGAGACCTGCAGATACAATATCGGAACACACACCGAAAAAGACCGATTAATCTCGGAGATAACCTCGAGGTATCCAGTCTCAGTCCCAACCATGGGAATAGCCACCAACCTTGGTGATAACCCCAAGGAATGTAGTTTCGGAGATAACCCCAGAAATGCTTGTTTCAAATGCCATCAGTTTTAATCTCGGCATTCACAACGAGATACACTGTACCAACCCGGCAATAACATCAGGAAGACAGGCACACCTCAAAGATGACAATGAGGACCTTCAACAAGTGCAGCAGTCCAATCTCAGCGAAGTCTGAGCAACGTCTTCTTTATCAGCCCAATCCGGCGATAACACCGGTGAGGGGAAACTTCGTCATCTCGTCCAACACGATGCCACATCACATCTCTACGCAGCAATGTCCCACAAGGCTAACCAATCCTGAGTGACTATTGTGCAAAGTAACGGATGAAAGTTGAAGCTTGAAGACCGAAGGGCATCGTCCCATCTTCAATGACTTCGTACAAACTCTAATCCCATGCCATCGTACAACTCTCGATAACGGTGGTCCGAAATAGGTCCTGTATACCTCAAAACGGATGCCCGGATTGCACTTCTAAAAAATCGAGTGGACATTACAGTGCTTGAGTGCACGTACTTCGAGACGACCCGACCCGACAAACTCAGGCCGACTCGACCCGCCTCTGGTACACCTGCGGCTCATATTGCCTATAAATAAGGGGCTTGGGGTGCTGATTTTTAAGAGAAAAAAGACGGGGAAACCCTGCACAGTTTGCTCTACACTATCCATACAGTGTATTTTACCACTTTTAAACACCTGTGAGCTCATATATAGCCTTTTTTGTACCCACAAAAGCCAGTGTTTACCCACTCTAAAGATATAGAAGCCTTTTTTATCAGTCAGCTGTAAGCCTTCTCACACACTTTAGAGTCTTTCTCTTCATCTTTGCACACACCCTTCTACACGTTGAGAGTTGTGTTGCATGCTTTGGCCCGGACTTCGGTCCGTGGTTTCATTCCAGTCTGTATATATATAATATATATACATATACTTATATATATATTGACTAACATCATCGAGTTATGCCTCGATTGAGCCTAGACTTCGGTCTGGAGCGTTTGCTACTTTAATATATATATATATATATATATATATATATATATATATATATATATATATATATATATATACTTATATATATCAACTGTGTGTCGGACTTTGTTCGATGAGCCTAGACTTCGGTCTGGTGCGTTTATTCGCTTATATATATATATATATATATATATATATATATATATATATATATATATATATATAAGCGAATAAACGCACCAGACCGAAGTCTAGGCTCATCGAACAAAGTCCGACACACAGTTGATATATATAAGTATATATATATATATATACTTATATATATGAACTGTGGTCGAACTCTGTTCGATGAGCCTGGATTTTACATCCGGTGCTTTTATTGCTTTTATATATATATAAATATATATATATATATATATATATATATTCGTCCTGCCTGGAGTTTCCTCTGTGGTGGTTGATAGCTTATAATAACTTTATTTACATTTCTGATCCCCCATGGAGGTGCTTCGTGGTTGGTGATCATGTCTGTATATATATATTTATCGCTTTTATATATATACCTGCTTATTGCTTTTGCACAAATAGCAACATTCTATGCCCCTAGGAATCATGTGATCACAGATTTATCCCATTGGATCTAGATTCGGTTCCCATAATGGATATTTTTCAGCTGTGAGCAGCTTGTAAATTATTCTATGATGTTTGAATTTCCTCAGATGGTTTCCATACCCACGAGGAAGTCGGCATTATTTTTGTATATTATTTTTCATACGGATGCCTCGCATCCGTCAAATAAAATCAATCCAGCCGATCACTTAACAAAAATAGGAGTGTAAAAAGTCTCAATTCCTATTGAGTATCAGGGTTTGAAAAACCTCTTTTATAAAACTTCATTGTCATATCTTGCTAAAAACTGAATTTTTATATAAATTCAAACCATGTGTATATAGGTTCGAACGAGGCCTCGCACAACTTCCATATAAAAAGCACATTGACCCACACACACATACATTCAGATAATAGTTTCTTGAAAAGAGGCGGTCACTGTGGTAACACAGATGTCGGGGGGTGCCTAACACCTTCCCCTCGCATAACCAAGTCCCCGGACCCTAAACGAATCTCGGTTTCACTGACCCGTATATCAGTGTCACACCACTAGGTCAATGTGCAAACCTTTTCTCGGTTGTGTTGGTACAACCATTTCAAAAACCAACTGGCGACTCTTAACAGTCCATCGTCGACAATATACATGTCGGACCTTTTTCACTTATTTTTTCAAACAAATATCACCTAAAACGAGAACACCAAAGGACAAGTAACGGAAAGGGACATCCAAAAATCTCGACGTCGACAGGTGGCGACTCCGCTGGGGACTCCAGTAAGAGGACTTAAGCCGCTACTACAATCTTTTCAAAATTGTTATCTGCTTGTGTGTGGATGTTGTATTTACATTGGATGAATGTGTACGAATGCATGTCTTGATTGAACTTAGTGTTTCGCATCATATTTGCGTGTGATGTTAGTGCCTCGCACTATAAACTACTTATGATATTAGTGTTTCGCACATGTCATCATTTCATACGGTGAGACGCGATGTATGTGAATGTAAGTTGTGTGGTCCCTCCACCAAGAGGCTATCCCGTCGGTGTTTGATTACTGGACTCGTGAGAAGACTAATTCTCCGAGGCTCAGGAAAGGCACCACCCAAATTCGCTCCAGTTGAAAGACCGGATTAACTTCCCGTCTAATAGATTGCGATGATTTGGGAACCTTCATGCCAAAATGTCGTGAGAGTAACCAAAGATAGGTCAGCCTCTGATAAACCCAAAACGGAGGAAAGTCTCTTCATGCTCTCATTTCAATTACTTGTAAACATAATTACTTGTAATTTCATTCCATATCTATCTCCATGTAATGAGAAATATGAAGAAATGTGTACACATACAAATTAACATGCTATAAACAGCTGACACCCGTTGTGCAGGATAAAAATTCCTAAAATGGACACATCACATAGCATGTTATTATATACATTCCCTAAAAGACTAAACTATGCTAGTCTTTCGCAGGGAATCAATCAGACCTACTACCCGTTCAAAGTCCAAAAAGGCAACAGGCCTACAATCAATCATGTCGTCATCCGACCAGAATGAACTTAATCCAGTTTTTCGTAAAGAATTCGACGGTTTAAGTAAACAAATTACAGATTTGGCTGTTCTACTCAAAGAATTACACCAGTCTACACAGGGTCAGAAAATACCCGTACATGCTGAATCCTCCACTGGAGATCCAGACACTGGTGACATCAAAAAGAAAGTCCTACAAATGGAAGAGACCCTTCGCACTATCAAAGGAATTGGAACCCACGGGAGTGTTTCATATGTTGATCTATATATTTTTCCTGGTGTTCATTACCCAGAAAAATTTAAAACTCCTGACTTTGAAAAATATAACGGGTTAGGAGATCCTTATACACATTTAAAAGTATTTATTGGAGAACTTGGATCCTATGCAGAGGATGAAAAACTCATAATGCAATTGTTCCAAAAGAGTCTAACTGGAGAAGCCCATTCGTGGTACACAAGATTAGACAACTCCAAAATCCACAGCTGGGAAGAGCTAGCACATGCCTTCCTCACTCAATACAGTTTTCAAACTCAGATGGCTCCTGATCGGTATCAAATTACCAAGATCAAGAAACAGTCTAACGAGTCTTTCAGAGAGTATGCTCAAAGGTGGATATGCCTGGCTGCCCAAGTTAGTCCTGCCATGACGAAATCAGAAATGGTCATGACTTTCATAGACATACAAGAAGCTCCATTCTATGAGAGATTTTTAGCCGGCATCGGCAAACCATTTTCTGAAATGGTTAAACATGGGGAGATGACTAAGATGGGATTGAAGTCAGGAAAGATTCAAGACCTAGCTGCACTCAAAGCTGTTGCAGACCATATCCAATCTGGAAGTTATGGGAACAACCCCCGGAGGGTCCATAAAGAGAAAGAAGAAGATGTTTCCTTGATACTACAGGAGCAAAAAGGTAATCAAAACATGCCTATTCAAAGGAGAAACTACACTCCCTTTCCAGCACAGTCTGCAAACCCTCCAATACCAAAAGGTGGAAAAGTCAAACGCCTTCAAGTGTTTACACCCTTAGGGGATACCCTCGAAAACATCTTAAATCTTCTGACAACACAGAAGAAAATTACGCATCTTCTTCCACCAGCCAGCCCCAATGGACGGGGTTTCAATGTAGCTAGGAAATGTGCTTATCATGCCGAAGCACCTGGACATGATACTCAGGATTGCTAGGCCTTGAAGCACAAGATCCAGGACCTAATAGATAACAGGAAGATCATAGTCACCAAACCCGATCAACCTCATGTACAAGACAACCCTCTTCCTCAACACAAAGAAGAAGAGGTCAATATGATCAATTGGAGCAATGGACAGAGTTCCAACTTCAGCTGTGAATCTTCCCAGACCCTCAAAGACGGTAATGACAAATGGGATTATGCCAAGTTCCAATTCACAATGGAACAAAAGATCAAAGCTCTCGGCAAATAAATTGAGCAATTAGCGGAACTGGTGACTTATCAGCATCAAGTGACTCGGCAATTAATCAGCCAGGAGCATGCATGTCTCATCATGAATATTCCCTCGTCACTTTCAAAAAATGAAATGCTGGAAGACAAAGTGACGAAGAGAGAAAATGCCAAAGCCCGTCGGGATTTCGCCAACAAATGGGAATTCACCTATTTGGGCCAACCTATGGAGGAAATCCTTCATATGCTAATCAATGAAGGAAGGATCAGCTCCCTTCTACCTCCAATCAACCCCCGTTCGGGACGGTACAACTCTGATGGAGTATGTCAATACCACTCCCAGTCTCGCGGTCACAGCACAGAAGAATACTAGGCACTCCGCCACCTTATTCAAAATCTAATCGACAGTGGTGTACTGCGCTTGGCAGATAACGACACTGTGTTACATGCAAGTGAGAATGCAGGCCCTACTAAGTGGAAAAGTGTGGTAGCAGTTATATCCACTGAAGCTGAAGGGATTAATACTTTACTAATAACACCGATAATTCAGCTCAAAGGAGGAAACAATCTTTTGAAAGTGGCCGTTCCCGAGCCAATCAACTTGCCATGCAGAGCACAATATCCTATTGTTAGCTTGCGCAAGGTTCTGTGGAATTATGGAGAAGGTGAAGGATCCACCTCACATACAACTGTTGTAGTGTCGAAGGAAAATCCACTGTATCTCCCCCATCGGGTGATGAAGCCCACCACCAAATCAAAGGGGAAAATACCCATGGAGAAGGTTGAATAATTCCTCCACGCTGTGGGTCATAATGAAGCTACGGTGGTTTTAAGCTTGAAAGAAGCTCCACAACAAATATCAATTTTGGACCTGGTCCTAACCTCTGAGACTAACCGGAAGGTCTTACTAAAGGTTCTAGAAGAAGCCTATCTCCCGACATCAGTGGATACGGAAAAGTTATCACATTTTCAATAATAATGTGATATCCTTCACTGATGATGACATACCATCCGAAGGGACCGGTCATTGCAAATCGTTACACATTGCAGTCTTATCCTCTGGATACATGGTAGCAGTAGTCTTAATAGATAGAGGTTCCTCTCTGAATATCTGCCCATATGCTACCTTGGTGAAGATGAATATCAATCTCAACAGAATTCGGAGTAGCCATACTATCATCAGAGCTTTTGATGGATCCCGCCGTAACTCGGTCGGAGTAATTGAGCTGCCAATCGAAATTGGTCCTCACACATTTTGCGTATCTTTCCATGTGCTCAAGATAGATTTGGGATACAACCTGCTCTTGGGGCGACCATGGATTCATATGGCTGGGGCAGTCCCCTACACTCTTCATCAAAAATTGAAATACATCATCAACAATAGCCTGGTCACAGTCAACGCTGAACCAGATATTCCTCAGCACGGGGACATGTCGTTCATCAATGCCAATACAGACATAGAACCAGTCAGTTTTCATGCTTTGGAAATAAGCAACGCCCAATACCACGCTATTGGAGCACCATTGCCCGAACCTAAGATCTCTATCGAGGTGATGTCAGCCACTCAAGAAATGATGTCGTTAGGGCATAAACCGGGACAAGGGTTAGATAAAGATGGCCAGGGTATCAAGTACCCCATTCGATTAACCAAGCAAGTTGGAACAGTTGGACTAGGCTATTCTGCCAGCTCTAGTCACAGGAATCCTCATAAGCATCAGCAGATTCCTTCAGCTTCAACCCTGTGACGTTTGGCTTCGCCTTCAAACTCTGAGTCCGCACAACCTCTATTAAAGGTGCCAGCCAATGTAATGGCTATGTTATTTCCCAAGCCGGTACCGGTGAAGGAGAAAGAAATCGTTGTTCCAAATCCCGCAGTGGAAGAATTAGAACGAAGAATCAAACAAGACGTCATACGGATGATTTCTGGTATACGCATCATCGTTCATGATGAACATACTAACTGATACACCCCAGACGATGATTGCCCTGACGTAATGGCCATCATTCGGGACAAGGAGGATGATGACAATCCCTCCATCACTGCGGTCCACCCGGACTTTACCCTTGCCAATTGGGACAGCATTCCTTGCTTTGGTCGACGAGGGTAAAGCGGGTAGAAACTCTTTCTGCCCTGTAGATATAATAACTGCTTACTTTTCTGTACAGTATTAGCAGTTTATTTTGCCAGTATATGCTAACACTGTGTATGATCAACACATTTCATATATACTAAGTGAAAGCATATTTTGTTTCAGGACTTTGAATTTAGATGTGTCTGTACTTGCGGATACGATGCCTCTCCTACACAAGGATTGTACCTTTGATGTAGAGATGAATTCAGTCTTGATGGATATCCAGGATGACATTGAGGTGCCTCCAGAAATTCAAGAATGGGTCAAAGACAAACCCAAACCCAACCTTGATCAAACCACTTCTTTCAATCTCGAAACCTTAGAAAGCCCTAAGTTAATCCAGATTGGTTCAGACCTTACCCCAAACCAATGGAATGACATCATTGCGCTATTAACCCAATTCCAGGATGTGTTTGCATGGTCTCATGAAGACATGGTGGGTTTGTCCACTGACATTGTCCTTCATCGCCTTCCCATTAAAGAGGGATTTAAGCCAGTCAAGCAGAAACTCAGGCGATTGAAACCTGAGTGGAGTTTAAAGGTGAAAGAAGAAATTGTGAAACAATTTCAAGTTGGCATCATCATGGTGTCTACATATCCTGAGTGGATATCTAACATCGTGCATGTACCTAACCTGGAGGGAAGGTGCGAGTTTGCGTGGATTACCGGGACTTGAATAAATCTTGCTTAAAAGACAGCTTTCCCGTGCCATTTATCCACATTCTCATTAACAATACTGCGCAATACGATATGTACTCCTTTGTTGATTGCTTTGTGGGGTACCATCAGATCATGGTTGCCAGGGAAGATCGTGAGAAAATTGCTTTCATCAGTCATTGGGATATACCATCAGATCAATGCCGAAGCTACCTATCAACGAGATATGATGGCTCTTTTCCACGACTTAATGCATAAAGAGATTGAGATCTACGTGGATGACATCATTGTCAAGTCCCGGAAGGAGTATGATCATATAGACCATCTTAAAAAGTTGTTCAACAGGTTGCGTAAGTACAACTTGAAGTTGACTCCAGCTAAGTGTGCCTTTGGTGTTAAATCAGGCAAGTTGTTAGGATTTCTAGTCAACCACAAAGAGATAGAGTTGGATCCTGCCAAAATCCAAGCCATCACTGAAATGCCCATTCCTCAGACAGAGAAGGAAATACGGGGATTTTTAGGAAGAATCAACTTCATCAGCAGGTTTATCTCTCAACTCACAGCAACATGTGAACCAATTTTCAAGCTATTAAGGAAGAACTCCTCCATGAAATGGAATGACGAATGTCAGAAGGCCTTCCTTACAATCAAGAAACAGCTAGTCAAAGCTCCTGTCTTGGTGCCACCTAGGGATGATGTTCCTCTGTTCATGTACCTGTCCGTAAGTGACAATTCCATGGGATGCATGCTGGGACAGAAAGATGATAGAGGCCAAGAACGAGCCATCTATTACCTCAGTAAAAGGTTCAGCAGCAGTGAACACAAGTACACGCTGATCGAAAAGACTTGTTGTACTTTAGCATTGGCTTCCATGAGGTTACAGCATTACCTCCATGGTCACACAACCCATCTCATATCCCGCGTGGATCCTCTCAAGTACGTGTTCAACAAACCCATGTTAAATTGACGGCTGTCCAGATGGCAGTTAATCCTACAACAATTTGACATCGTATATGTGACTCAAAAGTCCATCAAAGATCAAGGAATCGTGGATTAACTAGCCGCCGCACCTTCAGGGGATTTCAAACCCTTGGAAATATATTTCCTTGATGAAGGAGTAATGACAGTACAGCAACACCATCAGTACGATACACACCAGTCATGGAAGATGTATTTTGATGGAGCTATTAATATGGAAGGTTCTGGAGCTGGAGCAGTTCTAGTATCTGATACGGGGGAGCAGTATCACGTCGCCGTCAAATTACAGTATATCAGCACCAACAATACGGCTGAGTATGAAGGCTGTCTCATGGGGCTAAAACTTGCTTGTTCAATGGGCATCAGGCGGTTAACTGTCCTTGGATATTCGGAGTTGATAATCAGACAATCCACCAGAATCTATTAAACCAAGGAACTACATTTGTTGCCTTACCATCGGCAAGTTTTGAAGATGGCTTTGGAGTTCGAAGAAATCTCCTTTCTACACATTCCTCGTAATAGAAATGACTTTGCAGACGCATTAGTAACTTTGGCCTCCTTAATTCACATATCAGACAAGGAACACTCACCGAGCGTCACAATTTCCCTGCACAAGGCCCCGGCCTATGGAAATTATGTTGGAGAAGTATCGGATGAGCTACCTCCCATCCAACCTCCTTGGTATCAGCATATCAAAGAATATCTGCGAGATGGATCTACACCCGCTGAGGTGAGCCTGACTAAGAAAAGGAGGATCCATGGACTTGCTATGAAATTCTACCTGAGTAGAGATGTGCTCTACAAAAGAGATGCAGGACTAGGTCTCCTCAGATGTCTAGACAAAGATCAAGCCCAAAGGCTTATGGATGAAATCCATGGCGGAGTCTGTGGCCCCTATATGAGTGGCTCCCTCCTTGTCAAGAAAGTTTTCAGGACTGGACATTATTGGTTATCCCTCAAAGCTGATTGCAACGACCACGTCAAAAGATGCTATCAGTGCTAAATTCATGGGAATGCTATACACGCCCCTCCACGGGAACTCCACAATATGAGTTTGCCTTGGCCCTTCTCAATGCAGGGAATGGACGTTATCGGGCCCATAGAGCCTAAAGCCAGTAATGGTCATCGGTTTATCTTTACCATGATCGACTACTTTACCAAGTGGGTAGAAGAAGCCTACTTTCCCAGGGTCACTAAAGAAGTAATCATTGCTTTCATCAGAAACAATGTCGTTTGTCGATATGGACAACCAGAGGTGATTGTGTCAGACAATACCAAAAACCTCAACAACAAAATGATGGAGGAATTATGCAGTAAATTCCATATCAAACATCTCAACTCTGTCATCTATCGTCTGAAGATGAATGGTGCTGTTGAAGTGGCTAACAAAAATATCAAGAAGATTATGCAAAAGATGTCTGCCAACCACAAAGATTGGCCTGACCTATTGCCACTTACTCTGTTAGCCTACAGAACCTCCATGCGCACTTCAACTGGGGCTACGCTTTAACCTATGGGATGGAGGCAGTGCTCCCCATAGAAGTTGAGATGGAATCTCTTAGAGTATTGATCGACGCTCAGCTGGATGAAGACCAATGGGTACAGGACAGGTATCACCAATTGTCTCTAATAGACGAAAGGCGAACCGCGGCTATCTTCTATGGTCAGTTATATCAGCAAAGGATCGCCAGATCCTACAACAAAAAAGTCCGGCTACGGCAGTTTAAACAACATGACTTGGTGTTGAAGAAGATTCTTCACAACCAAGATCTGGCTAAAGGAAAATTTGATCCTAACTGGGAAGGCCCGTTTATTGTCAAGGAAGTATTGACAGGAGGTGCTCTCAGATTGCAAGAAATGGACGGCGATGTATTTCCACAACTCATCAACTCAGACGCCGTGAAACGGTATTATGTCTAAAGTAAACAGCAAAAACCCTGGTGCATCATCAGGTCACCAGTCATTTCGGTTCTTTAACCCTTTACCACCTACAACTTTCCTACACTTTGCCCCTCAAAAAAACATCCATTTCAAGCCAGCAGCCTGGCTCTCCTTTGCGTTCCTACGACTTAGGTCATCCCACCGCGGATTGAACCTCTTCCGTTTATAGTTTGGCTACCCATTTCTGGGATCAAATTTTTCACCTTCAGTTTATCCTCAACCTAGGATTAAACTTCCTTTTCCCCGCATTCTGACCTGCGCATGGGATTATGCTTTTCTTCTCGCCCTGAGGGGTGAACTACGTCGACCTGATCTCCTCTTCAATAGGAGTACGTAGGCAACCATTTCATATGGCCCGGTCGCAATAAAACAAAAACAACAAAAAACATTTCTACCCTCTTCTCCTCACAAAAACAACCAAAAACATTCCTACACCATGTCAGCCATATACAGCATTGAACCTCTTACACCAAGTTCGAATTACGCAGACCTGATCTCCTCTTCAATAGGAGTACGTAGGCATCCATTCATGGTGCGGTCTCACCCCCTACCAAAACACAAACCATTGTCAATGGGTATTGGGATTATCTTTCAATCCACTACATTTCATTCGGCTTCAGACCAAAGGGATGGAATTACCTGAACTCCTCCCAAATAGGAGATTCAGTGACCATCTAAGCTGCGATCATACCTCGAAGAGCAACACCAAACCATAAGAGGTGGAATTCACTAGGCTTCTCCTAAATAGAAGTATTGGCAACCATCTATGGTACGGTCAATCTCAGAGAAGAAAGCCACACTCCTCTCCATTCTCCATTCAAAAACAAATCCCAAGGCACCAATGATACGGATACATAGATCGATGATATATTCTGAACTATCCAGAGACAGCTCAATGTCCATCCACCCAGGAGGAATTCAAAATACATCAAGACCCCAAGCCCTGAAGCAGCAGGCAAAATATCAAGCAAATAGCAAGGCATATCTAAAAAGGAAGTGATCCAAAAATATATTTTCCCTGTCATATATAATGTTGTTTGATATATATACAATGTAAACTGTACATGACAAAATGGTCAAGCTAGTCTGTGCAGGTAAATACAAGTTCATCTACGGATCAGGGTATATGCGAGCTAGCAAGACCAATATGGAATCCCTCTCAGATGAAGGGGGTAAAGCTGTAGTCTCCTGGATGAGAATATCCACACGACCCAATAGATCTGTAGCCATCTGCATGATGACCATATGCTCATCAATATAAGCGTTCATCTTTGCAATCATACCAGTGGTAAGGGACCTCGCTGTAGTACTATCTGTGACAGCCACATCCCATGTAGATATGGCGATATCCCGCTCAACTACCACTGCGTCTATAGCTGACCTGGCCTCATCACTCTCAGCGACGGCGGCATCTCTACGAGCCAATGCCTCGTCTCTCTCCAATAGAGCGGCGTCCCTCACATGAAGAGCAGTCGACATCATAGATTGAATATGGTCTCTCTCAAAGGTCATCAGATGAAGACTCTGCTCTAAGTACTGTGCCGAGTGCTGAATCACAAAAGTATTAGTACTAGGAGAATCCAAAAGAAATGCTGGCAACCCAGCAGCGGTATCCTCCTCGATGTAGGTATCAATGTCCTCCATAGGCTCTACATCGTATAACTCACTCTCCGGTACTGCAAATACTGATGCATCGGATAAAACCTCCGTCTCCATCCATACGGAGTACTCTGCAGAATAAACGGCATGACTGGTAGGAAAAACAGCTAGCTCACGCTGATCCCAACAAGCGTATACACCAGATCGGTCCTCGGCTGAGAGGTATCGAGAAGCTAAATGATGACCTGCCACCCCCTCGAAAGGATGAAAATCCTGGAACTGGTCAAACTGCGACATCACGGCCAATGGGTGATAAGTAGTCACGCCCCTCAAGCCAGCCAATGGGAGGAAATCCATGCCCAGAGCATGAGTAATGAAGTTGTATGGTGAGCAAAGCCCCAAGCACAGCAATATGCTAAATGGATCTCTGATATCTGCCAAAAATGCGGACCAAGACTGAGCATATGTACACTCCGATGGCTGAAAGGAGTATGACATAGCCACATCATGGGAAAAGCAATACCCATGCCGTCTAAGGGTACCAACCGGTCGTAACTATGACATAAACCACACATACAGCATGACCGAACTCCTAGTAAACATGCCTGACGGGTAAGTACTGCAGTAGGATGCTGATCGCAGGGTCACTGCCACGATCATAGGTACAATGGTACGACCCTCCCTGAGAGCTCTCACAGCCATGATAACCCCTATATCTATCTCATCCATATACCGCGGCATATACACGTATGACAGTACACATAGCATCAGTACATCAACTCTGGCCAAATGCCAATGATCCTCCGACACAGTGAAATCCCCAGAATGTCGTGAGTAGCTATCCTCCACGCCAAATCTGTCATATAGAAAACGCTGAGAGATCACGTGGCCAGATGTCAGCACATCATGCACTACTCTGCGCCTCAATCCTGTGAGAGTCATGAATCGTCTACTCATGTCTCCCAAATCCATATGCACGCATGGTCTGTCTAGGGGCAGCATCGTCAAACGTGCATACTCCTCCAGAGTATGAGTCAACTCATGTGTGCCGAAACGGAATACCTGCCTATCTGGTAGCCAATGCTCTATCATCCCGTCCACGAATCCTGTAGGAACCTGAAATGCCAAAAAGGTCATGGTATGCTGCAGCAACAGATCTACAGTCACCTTGTCTGGTGGTGACATGCTATCGTACCATGATCGCATACCCAATGCCACCACTAACAGTGGGGTATGATCTATACAGCTAACTGTCGAAGAAGACATCTGTGCAGGTCGTGTCATAAGACCATCTAGGGGTCAATGCCGAATATCTCTAGACATACATACATATGCGTAACATGATACATGCATAACAGATAATGGATGGCAACATGATATAGGGAATGAAAAATGGTGCATACATTCCTAAATATATCATCATCTAATACATCAGCTCTATACAGCTATAAATATATGAAAATGGGGCACAGACGCCCTACTACTAACAGAGGCCTATCAAAAGATATAGCGAGAATGGGGAACAGCCACTCAATATCTAACAGAGGCCTATCAAAAGATATAACGAGAATACACATCAGAAGAAGACCAGGGTCTCGATGTCCACATCCTCAATCCTGTCCACCTGATGTAACTCCTCCTGAGTCACTGGATCTCTGTCAACAGGGATGTCATACCTATAAAGAGGAGGATCCGCGACAACAAAACCAAATGGGTCGTCTGAGGGGCCAGCACCTGAGCTGGAAGGAACAAATGACTCCGCATCTGCTGGATCTTTACCCAAATGCCGAATAAATACATGCGCCTGGTCCAACTACCGGGTCAAACTATCAATCTGGGTCAGATAAGTCAGAGCTCGGACACAAGCCACCCAATCCGTCATCATCAAAGATCCTGGAACCATGTCCCCCATAAACTGTGTGGCACGGGACTGGGGCCCAATAGTGCGAGGGACCCACCAACTCTGGAATATCTCTTGAGTACATGGACCCTCTGATAAATCAAAATCGTCAACTCCCAACAATAGAATATCAGTGACGGGTGACTGTGATACAGGCCAATGACGCCTGACATGAGGCAAGATCGGTATACGAATCTCCCCTGTGGTGCTCCTAATAGAACGCTCTCCTAAATAGAGCTCCCAGCCTCTATCTGTGAAGAGAGGAAATCTCCGGGTAGAAATCAAATACTCTACTCCAGTAGGGTGTCCATCCTCAAAACCGATGGTCAAATGATCCCCTGAGTATGGAAGCCATGTGATGACGTCAGCCGTCAGCAACTCCAGCTGCATACAGCAGTGAGCGAAGCCCTCAGATACAGGGACCTCCGGCAAAATAGAATGGTGCCATCGTCGTCCTCGTGGATAGGTATCTAAGCCTAACACACTCATGGGACACAAACATGGGAGCCTCTCATAGGCCCAAAACTGCCAACACAATGGCAAAACATCTGCTATCAGTAAACACTCTTAACCTGTGAATGGAAAAAGATAAGAGAAATACTCACCAGCAGAAACAGGTAAAATCCTAGTTAAGCCTCAGTCAAACCCTGTGAGCGCATACGCATGCCCCGGAGGAAATAGGCAAAGGTGTAAGAGCCTCAGTTATACTCTCCTATACGGTCCACATCGCGTGTGGCGCTGACCAAAGCGAAAGATACCGTGGAAGAGTTATCTGCTATGAAGCAGCCTCGAATGATCATCAGGAATAATCGCCGCAGAAAGCGATCCCTGATCCTGACATCATCAGGCATGGGCTCACTCAATAGCCCACTCATAACATCTACGCTTAAAGGACCTGAACGGACAGTCCTACCTTTGAGCGCCTCCGCCGGAACTCCTAATAAGGATCTGACAGCAGTGGGGGTAGTATTCACCATACAAGGCACTGGCTCCCCTCCAAACTCCATACCTGTGATAAATCGCTAATCCATAAGCGTCATCATCACCTCGCAATCCAGCAGGTGGAGTGACTGAGTCTGATGAAACCATCACTCAGACAAATCCCTGAGGTAACCCCAGGGACAACGACGGGGAAGGATGGAGAAAAATGCCCCAAATGCCCACTCATGCACTACTGCTCTATAGTCAGGATGAAGCGCTTGGTACATAGAGTGGATGTTAAACCAGTTCCCTCGAGGCTGTGTAAAACCTGGAACCTTCATGAAATGCAGATCAACATCAGAACCCTTTAATCTGCATCAACAGGAAAGAAGGAAGATAAAGTCTAATGTCATACCTCGTTAGCATGCAAGTACATCGATGGGTGTCTACCCAAATCACCCAGCAACTCTAGGTTCACCACCTGGATCCTCGAAAGCTCCCTGCGAGGGATATGTGCAGCAGGAGCGGGATCCTCAATATCCACTTCCTCGTCTTCGACGTCTGGAACATCTACCTGGACAGGACGTATCACAGCCTCAACCAACCGACGAGGCTGTCTGACAGAAAGGAGACGAGGCACTTCAGAAGCCCTCCGTCGTATGCCAGAAGTGGTCTTGTAAGAACTGCTCGGCTGATCCGGATTCATCAATATCTGGACAACAAGTCTCCAAATCACCTCAGAAAGGGTGTGGTATTTCCTTACCTGGAGCTTTTTAATGCATTTATGACTATATGCATGCATGCATTTACTTTAACATATAATAGAGTTAAAATGCATGACTACCCAATGCCTACATTTGGAAAAAATTCGCTATAGTCCCCTTTGAAAATAGGACTATCCACATGCACACAGGCATGTCTAGATGGCCATTCAGTAGCACACCTGTCCCAAAGTCATATACCTAATATATGCATTAAAAATCAAAATCCTCATGCATAAGGCCAACCTCAATGCTAGGAGTATTTTTTCTTTCTACCTTTTGCTCATTGGACCTCAAATAGGACAAAAAATAGCAGAAAAATGTGTCAATTTGACTGTCTCAAAAGTCAAATTTTTTCACATCATTATGTTCAGCATGGTTTAATACTAACATTTACTATGTTGAATATTTTTTATCAAGTCATTTGTGCATACATAATCACTACTATGTGTTTAGATGCATTTCGTGCAATATCTCACAATCTAACGAACAGAAACTAGAAAAAAATACATGCATACGTTACCAGGATAGTGTAGAACACTTGTACGGTGATAGAATTTATAGAAAGCAGCCCGAACTCAGCAGATCTGAAGAAGGCTTGCAGTTTTTTCTAAGCGAAGTGAGTTAGAAATGAACTTGCAAAGGCAGGCTGCAGGATTTATCATCCACGTCTGGCCGCATGCCCACATGCAGCTGCAGCAGGTGCACCTGCGGCTCCTCTATGTGGGTCCCACCCCTCCGGCTCGGTCCAGTTTGAGTTGAAACGGAGTTCTTACGGGCTAGAAAGGTCAAATTGGGAATAAAAATGCCACGCGATTGAGCAAAACAGCATACAATCCTGTTCTTCTCAGATGAGACTTTGAACCTGTACATCACTCATTAGTAGTCGCATAAACACAAGGTATACTCTGTCGATGACCTTAGTTGTAACAAATCGCATATGGCAATACCTTATACAGGTCTGATGCCGCCGACTCCAGGTCGTTACCCTACGTATATTCCCCGACGGGGGTTACAACGTGAATCCCCGACGGGGGTTACAACGTGCATCCCCGACGGGGGTTACAACGTGAGTCCCCGACGGGGGTTACAACATGAGTCCCCGACAGGGGTTACAACGTGAATCCCCAACGGGGGTTACAGCGTAGATCCCCGGTGGGGGTTACAACATGTTCATTCATTGACAATTCTATTAACGAAGGTCAAGAAGCCTTGACATTATTTCAGCCGAAGGCAAGTAAACCCATCGAAGCGTTGAGTACCATTTGGTAGTTGCGTACGTACTCATGCGTCCCCAGTAGATCCCCGACGAGGGTTACAACGTATATCTCCGGCGGGAGTAGCAACGCATGCTCAGCCTTTGACTCACATATCAACGAAGGTCAAGCGACCTTGACGTCATTTCAGCCGATAGAGTTTAAACCTATCAGAGCTATAGAGCTATTTGAGGTTCTCATACCCAGCTGCTTATATTCCCCAGTGAATCCCCGGCGGGGGTCACAACGCAATGCTCCGTTGATCTACACGTCAGTGAAGGTCAAACAACCTTGACGATCTCCTCACAGAGTTTCAGCCGTTGATTCACACGTCAGCGAAGGTCAAGCAACCTTGACAGTATATCCCACAGGATGTTTCACCCGTTGATTCATACGTCAACGAAGGTCAGGCATCCCTAACAGCATTTGCTGTTGGCAGTAAATCCAACAGAATCATGACATATTATGGCGATACTAACCAGGAGAGGTCAACATTATCAAAGAGGATAGATGATAGAATATGTTATACACATCCTCAAACAGATCAAGCTTTATCCCCACAGATCTCTTACACATAAGAGGTACCCCTTCAGGATCAAGTCGTTATCAAGAACACGGGAATTTGGTGATAACTCCAACATCAACATCCTAACAGATTCAGCTTGCACATCAGATCTGGTCAGTATTGTCAATCCCCAGTTGAAGCAACAGGGAGCCAGCAATCATCCATAGCATGTTGGACCACAACCCCGTACACATGCATCATACATTTGAATTATGTTACTATCCATAGTACCATGTTTATCTTGTTGCGTTTCAAGTGTCTAGGATTCTTTATCCTACCCATGCATCGCCATGCCTGAGTATGATAAAGAGGGACATCTGTAGACACTTGAAATTTTTTGTACTACTGTTACTGACATTGCAGGAGGACAGATTCGTCTTTTAAAAGAGAACCATGAAAGACAATCCAAATCCATACTGGATACTACCGGGAATTCAGCATCAACCCCATATCACACTCTGGGAGCAACAGTTCCAACCTCGAATATAACCCCGAGACCTGCAGATACAATACCGAAACACACACCGGAGAAGACCGATTAATCTTGGAGATAACCCCAAGGTATCCAGTCTCAGTCCCAACCATGGGAATAGCCACCAACCTTGGTGATAACCCCAAGGAATGCAGTTTCGAAGATAACCCCGAAAATGTTTGTTTCAAATGTCATCAGTTTCAATCTCGGCGCTCACAATGAGATACACTGTACCAACCCGCCAATAACATCGAGAAAATAGGCACACCTCAAAGATGACAATGAAGACCTTCAACAAGTGCAGCAGTCCAATCTCAGCGAAGTCTGAGCAACGTCTGCTTTATCGGCCGAATCCGGCGATAACACCGATAAGGGGCAACATCGTCATCTCGTCCAACACGATGCCACATCATGTCTCTACGCAACCATGTCCCACAAGGAATCCCAAGTGACTATTGTGCGGGGTAACGGATGAAAGTTGAAGCTTGAAGACCGGAGGGCATCGTCCCATCTTCAATGACTTCATGCAAACTCTAATCCCATGCCATCGTACAACTCTCGACAACAGCGGTCCGAAATAGGTCATGCATACCTCAAAACGGATGCCCAGATTGTACTTCTAAAAAACCGAGTGGACATTACAGTGCCTGAGTGCACGTACTTCGAGACGACCCGACCCGACCCGCCTCTGGTACACCTGCGGCTCATATTGCCTATAAATAGAGGGCTTGGGGTGCTGATTTTTAAGAGAAAAAAGACGGGGAAACCCTACACAATTTGCTCTTGCACTCGTCATACAGTGTATTTTCCCACTTTTAAACACCTGTGAGCTCATATATAGCCTCTTTTGTACCCACAAAATCCAGTTTATACCCACTCTAAAGATATAGAAGCCTTTTTTATCAGTGAGTTGTAAGCCTTCTCACACACTTTAGAGTCTTTCTCTTCATCTTTGCACACACCCTTCTACACGTTGAGAGTCGTGTTGCTTGCTTTGGCTCGGACTTCGGTCCATGGTTTCATTCCAGTCTGTATATATATATTATATATACATATACTTATATATATTGACTAACATCATCGAGTTATGCCTCGATTGTGCCTAGACTTCGGTCTGGAGCGTTTACTGCTTTAATATATATATATATATATATATATATATATATATATATATATATATATATACTTATATATATTAACTGTGTGTCGGACTTTGTTCGATGAGCCTAGACTTCGGTCTGGTGCGTTTATTCGCTTTTATATATATATACTTATATATATCAACTGTGTGTCGGACTTTGTTCGATGAGCCTAGACTTCGGTCTGGTGCGTTTACTCGCTTTTATATATATATATATATATATATATATATATATATATATATATATATATATATATATATATATATATTCGTCCTGCCTGGAGTTTCCTTCATGGCAGTTGATCGCTTTCAGCTTTATTTATGTTTTGTCCCGCCTGGACTTTCCTCCGTGGCAGTTGATAACTTTTAATAGCTTTATTTACATTTCTGATCCCCCCATGGAGGTGCTTCGTGGTTGGTGATCATGTCTGTATATATATATTTACCGCTTTTATATATATACCTGCTTATTGCTTTTACACAAATTGCAACATTTTGTGCGCCTAGGAATCATGTGATCACAGATTCATCCCATTGGTTCTAGATTCGGTTCCCGTGATGGACATTTTTCAGCTGTAAGCAACTTGTAAATTATTCTGTGATGTTTGAATTTCCTCAGATGGTTTCCATACCCACGAGGAAGTCGGCATTATTTTTGTATAATATTTTTCATACGGATGTCTCGCATCTGTCAAATAAAATCAATCCAGCCGATCACTTAACAAAAATGGGAGTGTAAAAGGACTCAATTCCTATTAAGCATCAGGGTTTGAAAAACCACTTTTATAAAACATCACTGCCATATCTTGCTAAAAACTGAATTTTTACATAAATTCAAACCCTGTGAATTTTTATCAGTTGAAACTCCGTTAGGAGAAACCTTCATTACATGTGTTATCCAAGTCTTGGATGAGAGTCAAAGTTTTGAATGATATTTCTATTGTTAATAAATTTCCTGATGTATTCGTGAAGACTTCCTAGCCTACCCATAGCGTGAAATCAAATTTTGTATTGACCCCAGTACAAAACCCATTTCTAAAACCCTCAAATATTTTCTTCACCCAAAACGAACGTATAATGTGCCAAAGATATTGGCTCGAGCTGTTGAAGATTACGACTATACCATTCAATATCATCGACCATCGTGGAAGAGCGAACGTGGTAGCTGACGCGTTGAGTAGAAGATCGTATGCGTTTACGAGTGCGATGTTGTTAACACAAAAACCCATTTCGTATAACTTACAAATGATGAAGATAGAGTTAAAGACTCTAGGGACCCACGTGAAGATAACGAATATACGAGTAGAATCGACTTTAACCGATAAAGTTAAAGTCGTTCAAGCTACACACCCGAATCTGATAAATGTGAAGAAGAAGGTTCAAGAAGGCGTTATTCTAAAAGCAAGAGTCGATGAAGAGAGAAATCTCAACCCTCGATTTAATTGGCCCATTTGAAATCCTCGATCAAGTAGAAACTGTGGCCTATAGACTCGCCTTACCGCTAAATATGTCGCATGTTCATAGCGTTCTTTTTTCGTATCGATATTACGTAAATATGTGGACGACCCAAACAACATTATTGAATTAGAACTAGACGAGTTAGCAGAAGATTTAACGTATAATGAGATACGTGTTAAAATCTTGGATAAGAAGAATCATATTTAACACTCAAAGGTTATACCTCAAGAGTTAGAATCTGTCGAGGTATCCTCACCTTTTTGGCATACCAGGTACGTATATAAATTTCGAGGGTGAAATTTCATAAGGAGGGGAGATTGTAAGACCCCGAATTTTATGAAATGAAAGTATTCAATTTTCCTATAATTATTATTCTATTTAGTAAATGGTTAAATTGATAAAAGGTTTAAAGTTAATGGTGATATTTAAAAATTTTGCAAAGAAAGCAAGTTGATATAAAATATTCGTTGTGTCGGGGAATATTCATTTTAACAGGAAATATTCGTACGACGTCACAATCATTGGTGGACCCCACAACGAAAGTATTGTCGTAGTTAGAAAACGACAGAATTATCATTTTATAAAAATAACGGCGAAAGTGTTACAGTTAAAACTGTTAAACTACCCGGTAGTAAAAGTACAATAATACGTGTGGCTGCATAGTAGCACACGGTATTGATTATTGATGCTTACGTAAGAAGTCACTTAGTTATACTCAATTATTGCTACAGTAATTGCTGCATCATATCTCTCATATTATTGATTCAATTATTGTCACAGTATCATCTGCATAATATGTTATATTATTAAATCAATAATTGAGACGGCAAAGTTATTCATATTATTATTTGCAATATTGACAATGTCTAGAAGGAGAAGTTTGGTCACCTAATTACGCGCCAATAAGAAAAAATCCTTATCGGAAAACCCCCTCTTTCCTGGGAACGACCTGATTGTTAAATATTGTGAGTTATAATATTAATGATGAATAAGTTCGTAATGATTAAAGATGAAATTGATAGTTCCATTTTGTTGAAATTATTAGTGTTTGTGAAAACCAACATTTATTTCGATAATAATTGATGTCTGGAGGTTATATTGACCAATCGGGTAATTAATTGGATAAATAAGCAATTAATTGCTATTAATTCACATGATTATAACTATGTGTTCACATGTGTGTACTATTGATTCATGTAATCTACTATTAGGGGAGTTGGTTCAAGATTGATAATACTTGCATGACTAAATTAGAAATGGAGGTATAGTTAAAAGTACTATACTATAATTATTTTTTTCACATGATTATACTATTGAGTCACATAAATGAACTATTAATTCACATGATTTACTATTAGGGGAGGTGGTGCAAGTTTGATAATACTTGTAGGACTAAATTAAAAATGAAAAAAAAGAAAAAGGTATTATACTGTAATATTTCGAGCCCCAAAACGTGTAGTTATCAAAACTATATTTTCCTATAAATAGAAGCTCATTGTTCTTTAATTCTCACCAATTCACTAAGTCTCACAAGAGCAATTATTATAGAGAGAAATTATAGAGAGAAAGAAGAAGAGAAGTCTGCTACCTCATTATTCCAGTATCCAGTTTCTTCTAAGGTAAGGGGTATTATTTCTTTCGTATTCATGAAGAGAGTTATTTTCTTTCAATACTCGTAAGGGTTGTTATTCCATTCTTTAGTATTCTGTTGGGATAACTTGTCTGTGCGGTTTATCGCATGCCTGGTGAATTCTTATGTTATTCTATTCTTTATTATTCTGTTGGAATAACCTATCTGTGCGGTCTATCGCATGCCCGGTGAATTCTTTTGTTATTCCATTCTTTATTATTCTGTTGGAATAACCTGTCTACGCGGGCTACCGCATGCATGGTGAATTCTTCTGTTATTCCATTCTTTATTATTCTATTGGAATAACCTGTCTATGTGGACTACCGCATGCATGGTGAATTCTTCTGTTATTCCATTCTTTATTATTCTGTTGGAATAACCTGTCTATGTGGATTACCACATGCATGGTGAATGATCCTTCGTATTCATTTTTTATTAAATTGTGGAAATAATCTGTCTACGTGAATTACCGCATGGCGGACGAAAATCTATTTATAGTTTCGTATATTCTATTATACTCGTATGAGATATCATTTCTTTTATACTCGTCATAGAATATCATTTTCTTTGGCATTTTTCTATTACGAGTTACTATTTATGGGTTACTATTCATCTGATTACTATTCACTCTAGTTTTATTCACTCGGGTATTCGGGGCACTTTTCGTGTCGGAGTACTATTCACGGGTTACTATTCACCTGATTACTATTCACTCTAGTATCATTCACTCAGTTATTCGGGACACTTTTCGTGTCGGAGTACTATTCACGGGGTACTATTCTCGAAGTACTATTCACGGGGTACTATTCACCCGAAAAATATATTTCTTTTCTGTCCAAATTATTTTTTGTACATGAATATTATTCTTGAATTTTACTCCACAAAGCAGTATCATGTTGACAATTTGGACGTTATTGATTTCTGGATAAATTAAATTATAAATCTTTAAAATTTATCTTGAACTTGTTTTAATGAATTATTATGTCATTGTCATCATCCTCATGCTTATATTGTGATTAAAGTCATCACTGGCTTACGTGCATAGATGGACTTGGTATGATTATGACCAGAGATTATTCGGTATAATCATGATCAAGAATTATTCGGTATAATCATGACCGTAATGTGACGAATGATGTGGTGAAAGTCCTCATTGGCATGCAGTTCATTGATGGACAATTGTTAGTATGATTATGACCAGGAATTATTCGGTATAATCATGACCATTGATGATTACATGAATATCATTGGCCGTGATGCAGGGATGATTCGATTTTATTTATTAAGTTGAGTCTCAGCGATAAATTTAATGAAAAACTTTTTAAATCATAGAAGATAGTAGATTTTATGCCCTACTTCACTCTTCTAATGGATTGCTTATTCTGCTGCAGTTGTTGATCTAAAACTTGTTGTCTATTATATTCTATCAGTTGTTATACTGTTGAATGCTAAGGATAATTTATTCTGCATTATCTTAGTCATAATATTTCTTACTGTGCTAGTTGAGTTCACCCATTCTTTCACTGTTCTTTTCAGGAAATGAGAATATAGCTGAGACGAGTCGGGGAGCGGATTGACGGTCCAGATGGTTGTTTTAGTAGTCTTCACTATTCTATAAAATAGTGTGACAATAAATATAATGAGGACTCCATTGAGTGTGGATATTGTCTAGATGACAATATTCTTATTAAAACTCTTAGATTATGTTTTGTCGTATTTTACACGACTGTTGTATAATTAAGTTGTATTTGAATTTTGTACCATGTATTTGGCGACTCAATATGGGTGACGTATACCTATTTTGGGGGCGTCACAATTATCATGTCATATTACTACATTTTTAGCTAATGTTAGAGATATCACATATGTTTGGGAAAAAATCTTTAAAAATCACCGTTTTACAAATATATCTTTTTTATAAAAAAAAACCCATTTTGCAGTGTACAATTTCTTCTTATAGTCAAGTACATAAATACTATTACAATATCAACAATTGACCAATCTCATTTAAATGAAAAAACTCAGTTCATATAAAGGAATTAAAATAAACTCACACATATGGCAATCAAATATGAAATATAAAAATCAAACTGACTCGGTCTCTTTACAAATATATACCTAGTTTTAAATAGGTATTAGGTGAAAAACGATAAATACCAAGGAAAACTACGGTTTGGTAACTATGTTTTGCTTTCATGTTTTTGTCTTCTATTTTTATTTTTATATATTCTTGCTTTTACTTACTTTCATTAGGGTAACAAAAATACAATAATGTTGTTGAACGTGAGTGATGTTTGATTTCACCTCAACACATTAACTTTACCTTTACGTCTAACAAGAAACACATTTTGGGGTTGTCAGAATTTAGGATCCGGTTAACATGAAATTTATTTATTGGTAAGTTGGTCAATTTACCAATAGAATGCTAACACACATAGAATTTCGTCTGCGTATCAACACTCTATTTATCAATTGATTAATTTACCCAAAAATAAACTTCATACTAACCACTTCCGTGTAATTATAACTTGTCCTGAAAGTATTTACAGGGTCACCCGCAATCTCTGAATCAGCAATCCCTAGCCCCTAGCTCCAAATAAACTATACCTACGAATCCCATTGTACTTGAACCCCATGTCTTTTTCAAGTGAGGCCCAATTTCATTACACTTAGCACACCTACGTCCCCCCAACCAACACCCACCCAACCCACTATGGACCATAGAAAAAACTTTAATGTAGAAATTAGAGTTAAATGCTTTTTAAGTCTACATATGTCAACTTATAACTGGATCACTGAATTTTTTTTCTTCTTACAGTCAACTCATTGAACTCGATTTTTTTAACAAAAAATTAAAAAAACTGTTAAACTCGTTTGACTGTTAACGAAAAACGGCTGAGTTGTCAAAAAAAACATATGTGGCAGTTAGTATCCGACGTGGCGGTGATGATGTGGATTTGTATAAAAAAAAATTATGAAAAAATGGGAAAAGAATATTTTAAAGTATAATATAAATTTTAAAAACTAGCCACAAAACATTTTCTTAAAATAAAAAAATGCAGTTTATTTTTCTTAAAAAACAAAATAATTGCTTTATTTTTCTTTAAAGAAAATGATTTTTTTATTTTTTTAACAAAAATAAAAGCAATTTTTAAAAAAACAAAAATAATTGCTTTATTTTTCTTTTAAAAAAATTGTTATTTAAATTTTTTTTAACAAAAATAAAAGCATTTTTAAAAAAAACAAAGATAATTGCTTTATTTTTCTTTAAAAAGAAACTGTTTTTTTAATTTTTTTAAGAAAAATAAACTGCGTTTTTTTATGTTTTAATAACAGCTGCTTTTTTATTTTTTTTAAGAAAAATAAACTGTTTTTTTTATTTTTTATTAAAAAATGCGTTTTCATTTTCGTAAAAAAAAATTGCGCTTTTTTATTTTTATTAAAAAAATGCGCTTTTTTTATTAAAAATAATTAGTAATAAATTTTAAATTTTAAAATTGAATTTTTTTTATTAATAAATTTATTTGATAAACTAGATTGACGGTTTTTTTAACTTTGTGTTAGAAAATTTATTTGGTATTAATAAAAAATTAATTATATATATATTTCAATTATATTTGTTATTAATTATATTAAAAAATTACTAAATAAGTAGCAACCTTTTAGTTTTTTATGTTTTATAAATGGCTTAATTATAAATAAAAATTTATTTGATATTAATTACAAAAATAATTAAATATATTTTTTATGTATTTTCTTTTTTTGGCTAATTTTTTAAATTTATATTATACTTTAAAATATTTTTTCCCATAAATTTTTTCTTACAAATCCACATCATCACTGTCACGTCGTATACTAATTGCCACATAGGCTTTTTTTGACAACTCAGCTGTTTTCCGTTAACAGTTAAACGGGTTTAACGGTTTTTTAACTTTTTGTTAGAAAAATCGAGTTCAGTGAGTTGACTGTAAAAAAAAGGTTCAGTGACCCAGTTGTACTTGTAAGTTGACATATAGTACAGTGACTTAGAAAGCATTTAACCCGTAGAAATTAGGGGAAAATATGTAATGTAGAAATTAGGGGCAAATATGTAACATGAAATCCGTAAAAAGTGAGTAAATCGGTGACATTAATGTAGAAATTATGAGCAAATATGTAACATGAAATTTCAATTCAATGGATAGATTAAGATATCAAATAATCCCAAATGGTAATGATTATAATAACAGATAGAACATGGTATTAAATAATTCAACATCTTAAGCTATTTTATAATTCTAGAATTAATAGTCTCAAGCTCAAATTTAAAAATAAATTGAACACTTGATATTAATAGTCATATTCCAAGTGTAATAATTACAAACGAATATAGTCCGAGTATTATAGACAATTAATATTATATTTAATATTATTTAATTAATTTTTTAATTCTTGTGTATAATTTTAAAACGTCATATATAATATCATATGTTACTCCCTCTGTCCCATAGTTATAGGCTGATTTTTTTTGGCACGTAGTTTAAAAAAATTAGTTTAACTTGTAATTTTTAACATAATTTTTCACATATACCCCTTAATATGGAATTAATGAATAAGTTAATTACTCCTTAATTATCACACTGGAACTCTAAATTTTATTGATTGACGTGTACTGATCATTAAAGTCCATAACCATATAACTTTAAACAAAGAGAATACAACAACATTAAATGTGGTGATAAAAATAATGACATTAAATGTTGTTTCTTCAAAAAATGAGTAATGGTTGAATATTTATTATAAGGGCATAAAAATAAAATAATGAACCAACTAAATTTTATAAATAGTAAGTAGCCTATATATTGGGACATCTCAAAATGAAAAATTAGCATATAACTATGGGACGGAGGGAGTATTATATTATTATGAGGAAGTAATTGTAAAGGAGAATTGAACGCAAGACTTCTTTACGAGATAAACAGTTCACTTACCATTGGACACGTACCTTTGAAACTGTCAACTTCCTTGTTCCCAAGGTGAAGCCAGTAGCCACAGTCCAAGAGCCAAAAAGCAAATATACACAGCCAAGTCCGCGTCGCCGGCTCGACAAAGATTTATACCCATTTTTAATCCCAAAACAAACATCACTAGTTTCCCAGAAAGAAGTAATAATTTTGAAAATCCAAAACCCTAGAATCCAAATTCAATTCCAATCCAATTAAAGTCGAACACAAATCAACATTTTAAGATTTTTATTACCTTGTGTGGGGGCATCCAATTACTCTAATCCTAGTATAAACCTTGTATCTCTCTCTTTCTCAATCAACATCATTCTTCTCCAACCTTCTTATACATTTTTATTTTTTACAGGTACATTTCCTGTCTCCTGCTGTGAAGCACGACCACCTGTTAATTTTCTCTCTCCTCTCTCTTCTTCTACCTGCAATTCCTCCATTTTCTATATATATATTTACTTGAATTCTTGTGAATCACGCATTGATTTGATCACTCCATTCTTTGGAGCGCATGCGCTTGAATTTTGATGCTGTTTTTAGAGAAATTACGATATTTTGATACTTATTTTCATTTTCCGACTGTATTTTGCTTGATCCGTTTGGTTCGTGAGGAAATGATGAAGGCAATGGAGAAGAAAAGCTCTGATCGTTAGTTTATTGTGCTTTACGAAACATTTCTGTTTGTGTTTAACTTAAATAAATCGCAACGTGTTCGTGAGATTAATTTTTAATCATATTTTTTTTTTAAATTTGCTGTTTCCAGATCAAAGTTAGAGGAAGGCATTATCTTGATTTGATGCGAATCGTTTTTCAGCTCAGGTGTGGATCTTTGTTCAGGTTTTCATTTTCTCTGTCATAATTAAGTTAACTAAATACGTAATTGAGCTTGCATCTATTTTTTATTACTTATTAAACTATAGGTTAAATAGTTATTCTTCCTTTTTAGCTGACATCTGATTAGACTTTGATCTTAGTTATAGTCGCTGTTGCTTTATCTCGGTGATTACAGCAGTGCCAGCTGATATTTCTTGGTTAATATATATATGCTGGAAACTTTAATCCTTTTTAGTCTCGTAATCGATAGGCTCCGGATAGCCTATTATTTCATGTAAAGTTTGATCTAGCAAGTGTTTGCTTAGCATAAGCAAAGGTAGGCGCACTTGATAACATTCAAAGAACGCTTAAATATATATATATAGCCACATGCTCACACATCTTGTTTTTTGCTGATAGTTTGATTGCTTAATGTTTATAATGTTTGTATGCACATATCTACACATATCTAAGTCTGTTGTTCAAATGATAACTTTTTACTTTTTTAGTGTATTGTCTTGTTGTGTCATGTTTTTTGTGCTGAGAATTTATGTTGAATTAAACTCCTCTTGTTCAATCTTTTTCAATTATTTTTTGGAGGTATGTTCTAGTATGATTTTAGCTCATTCTATTTTTATTTATTTATTTATTTATTTTTGTGTTTTAGTTTCTTTCCATTAGTTCTTATAATGGTTTGGAAGGAAGGACAATGTTTAATGCTACTTACAATCCCAAAAACTCAATGATCTCCTTTGGGACCACCTAAACATCTAGTTTACTTACTCGGTGAGCCTAGTTTGTGGGTAAGGCTGTAAAATGAGCAAATAGTTCGGGCTCGATTCGTATCCGAGCTCGACTCGAAATATAAATGAGTCAAATATGAGTACATTTTAAAGTTCGATAAATTACTCGAACCTTCTCAAATTATAATTTTCTATTGATACTCGAATTATATTCGTTCGAAAAGTTCAAACTGCTCGTGCTCGACTCGAAATCGTACTCGACTCAGTAGCTAAATGAGCCTCAATCAAACCTTATTTTATACTCGATAATTTTTGTGTACCAAATCTGATCAACTCAATACTCGATTCGACTCTATTCGTTTAGACCTTTATTTGTGGGTATTGCATGCACCCTAACGCGGAATAAAAGATGAGGATCAAAAGATTGCTTAATTATTACTTTATATTATTTCTTTGGGATAAATAATTTTGTCCTTAATGTAAATATTTATTACGTATTAAGTAGGATATTATGGAATAATCTATTATAATAAAATAAAATTACTATTTCAATTTCTTTATTACTAAATAATAATATTAACTAACTAACTAATAATCTTTCAAGTCCCTTGAATTGAATGATGTGGAACGAAAGAAGAGGATCAAAAGTTTGCTTTATTATTACTTATTTAATTTATATTACTATTTATGGACAAATATTTAAGAGGGAGTTTGTTACAGGTTAATTGAAGTGGTCATGTTGGATACCGGTAATGTGAGTTGGTCATCCTAATAAATTGTGTTTGTTTCATTGGTAATCTTATATTTCCTTAATCACATAACCGGTAAAGTGCCAAGATTCCCACCTGAAGTGGGTATTGGATGACCAAAAAATTGGTGGTAATCTTAGATTACCACATCTTGGTCATCTTGAAATCTTTCTATAAATAAAAATACCCTTCCTATTTTAGCAAATTGGATATAGTATCCTTATTTACACATAATTTTAAAAAAATTTATCAAGCATTCCATATATATTGACTGCACTCTTCTTTATTTTAATAATTTTGACATAAACGTTTTAATGTGTCCTTATTCATTTTGTTTTGTTGTTTATTACTATAAACTTAATATTGAATGATGTGGAACAAAAGAAAAGTATCAAAAGATTGCTTTATTTTTACGTATTTAATTTATATTACTATTTATGGATAAATATTTAAGAGGGAGTTTGTTACAGGTTATTTGAAGTGGTCATGTTGGATACCGGTAATGTGAGTTGGTCATCCTAATAAATTGTGTTTGTTTCATTGGTAATCTTATATTTCCTTAATCACATAACCGGTAAAGTGCCAAGATTCCCACCTGAAGTGGGTATCTGGATGACCAATAAATTGGTGGTAATCTTAGATTACCACATCTTGGTCATCTTGAAATCTTTCTATAAATAAAAATACCCTTCATATTTTAGCAAATAGGATGTAGTATCCTTATTTACATGTAATTTTAAATTTTTTTTATCAAGCATTCCATATATATCGACTACACTCTTCTTTATTTTAATAATTTTGACAAACGTTTTAATGTGTCCTTGATTCATTTTGTTTTGTTGTTTATTATTATAAACTTAATATTGAATGATGTGGAACGTAAGAAGAGGATCAAAAGATTGCTTTATTATTACGTATTTAATTTATATTACTATTTATGGATAAATATTTAAGAGGGAGTTTGTTACAGGTTATTTGAAGTGATCATGTTGGATACCGGTAATTTGAGTTGGTCATCCTAATAAATTGTGTTTGTTTCATTGGTAATCTTATATTTCTTTAATCACATAACCGGTAAAGTGCCAAGATTCCCACCTGAAGTGGGTATCTGGATGACCAAAAAATTAGTGGTAATCTTAGATTACCATATCTTGGTCATCTTGAAATCTTTCTATAAGCAAAAATACCCTTCCTATTTTAGCAAATCAGATATAGTATCCTTATTTACACATAATTTTAAAAAAAATTATCAAGCATTCCATATATATCGACTACACTTCTTTATTTTAATAATTTTGACATAAACGTTTTAATTTGTCCTTATTCATTTTGTTTTGTTGTTTATTATTATAAACTTAATTTATTATTATACGGTAATTGACTTAATTAATTAATCTTTATTAATATATTTAATATTGAATATATTATAAATTAGAATTTGCAAAAGTAATAAACTTTTAATATATTTTATTAAATATTATTGAATTTGCTAGTTGGACAATATTCATATTCTCCATGCGGAAACTGAGCGAGCAGGTCTGCTAATGCCCGACATCTATTTGCCTTCGGTGTTACACACTTGATGTCATATTCTGAAAGGATCATCATCCATCTTGCAGGTCTTTCTACCAACGCTGGTCTAGTTAGCAAGTATCTGATCGGGTCAGTTCTCGTTGCAAGTTTCACTTCGTGTGCCAAAAAACAATGGCGCATTTTCTGTGCGACAAACACCAGTGCCAGACGATGTCTCTCTAATTGTGAGTACCTGGTTTCTGGTCCTCTGATTATTCGGCTGATGTAGTATACAGGCTTTTCTTCCCCATCTACCTCTTGTGTTATCAATCCTCCTACAGACTTTGCGGTAGATGTGATATACAACTGCAATGGTATTTCTCTCTGTGGTACTACCATCATTTTCGCCAAAGCCAAAATTTCTTTTACTTTCACGAAGGCTTGTTGTTGGTCCTGCCCCAGTCCCATTCTGTCTTTCCCTTTAGCAACTTTTCGAAAAGTTCTGTGACTTCTGCTAATGCTGACATGAATCTCCTCATGTAGGAAATTTTGAGGCACTTGGGTCCCAATTCTATGTGCTAATGCTTGCATGAATCTCCCTTTACTTTGAGGCACTTGGCTCCCAATTCTCTAGCCGCTAATAATCCCAATATGAATGCCTCATATTCTGCTTCATTGTTCGTGCAAATGAAATCTAGTTTGTATGACAGGGCCACTTCCTTTCCTTCTTTGGTAGTTAACACCACACCTGTTCCTCCTTTCCCTTCTGCGGACGACCTGTCAAAGGCCAAGTTCCACCACTCTGAATCTTCATCTGCCACGTCAATTTTTTCTACGTCACCCCCTGGAAGATCCTTTAAGGGAGGTTCATATTCTCCATGCGGAAACTGAGCGAGCAGGTCTGTTAATGCCTGGCATTTGATTGCCTTCGGTGTTACACACTTGATGTCATATTCTGAAAGGATCATCATCCATTTTGCAGGTCTTCCTACCAACGCTGGTCTAGTTAGCAAGTATCTGATCGGGTCAGTTCTAGTTGCAAGTTTCACTTCGTGTGCCAAAAAATAATGGCGCATTTTCTGTGCGACAAACACCAGTGCCAGACAATGTCTCTCTAATTGTGAGTACCTGGTTTCTGGTCCTCTGATTATTCGGCTGATGTAGTATACATGCTTTCTTGCCCATCTACCTCTTGTGTGATCAATCATCCTACAGACTTTGCGGTAGATGTGATATACAACTGCAATGGTATTCCTCTCTGTGGTACTACCATCGTTTTTGCCGAAGCCAAAATTTCTTTTACTTTCACGAAGGCTTGTTGTTGGTCCTGCCCCCAGTCCCATTCTGTCTTTCCCTTTAGCAACTTTCCGAAAGGTTTCGTGACTTCTGCTAATGCTGACATGAATCTCCTCATGTAGGAAACTTTTCCTAGAAAGCTCTTCAACTGTTTCTGCGTTTTTTGGTGGGGGCATATCTGTAATAGCCTTTGCCTTGTTTGGGTCTACCTCTAAACCTCTGTTGCGCACCAAAAAGCCTAAAAATTTTCCAGCTGTCATCCCAAAGGCGCACTTTTTCAGATTCATCTTTAACTTATATATGCGACAACGTTCAAACACCTTTCTTAAATCCTCTATGTGGGTTGTCTCTTTTTTAGATTTCACCACTATGTCATCCACGTAGTCCTCCACAATGTCAGGAATCATATTGTGAAAGATGACGTGCATTGCCCTTTGGTAAGTTGCTCCCGCGTTCTTCAACCCGAATGACATTACTACATAGTAGAAATTCCCAAACGGGGTACGGAAGGCTGTCATCTACGCATCCTCTACTGATATCTTTATCTGATTGTAGCCTACGAACCCATTCGTGAATGACATCATCTCGTGATTAGCCGTTGCATCAACCAAAATGTCTATATTGGGTAGCGGATACATGTCCTTTGGGCACGCCTTGTTCAGGTCTCTGTAATCCACACATTCGCAACTGCCCATTAGATTTCTTTACTGGTACGATGTTGGATAACCATATTGGATGTTGAATTTGCTTGATGAATCCTACATCCAACAACTTCTTTATCTCTTCCTTTATTTGTGTTTCAACTTTTGGTGCATAAGTGCGAGGCACTTGCTTCACCGGTTTATCTCCCGGGTTCAGATTATGCTCTACCAACTCCTTGTCAATCACGAGCATCTCATTATAGTTCCAAGCAAACACATCCCTATACTCTCGTAGTAGCTTCACCAGCTCTTCCTTTTGGTTGGCGTTCAGCTCCTTGTTAATGTAAGTCGGCTTTGGCGTTCCTTCTCCTGTTGCCAGATCAACTTCCTCCAATTCATTTTGTTGAGGTTTTGGCCGGTCCTCGAAACATTCTGGAGCTGGTTCCACCTTCTGGTGCACGATTTTTTCCTTTTGGCCCTCCTGAGCCCTCATGTTTAGGTGTACCTTTGAGCTCCTCCCCCTTGCACCGTCACAGGCGAAACACTATCTTTCCATCGGGTTTGATTACTCTTTCCCACTTTGTCTTCTGTTCTTCTTTTCTTTTATTTACTTTGTCAGCTTCCGATTGGGCTGTCCGTTTGGCATTGATTATGTTTCGGGCATCCTCCGAGTCTGTTGTCCGCTTCCTTGGGTCTTTTTCTTCTTTCTCTACATCTACTAATACAGGTTTCTTATTTTTGAAACACTCACCTTATTCTAAGGTCTGCTTCTTTTCCTTTTTCACAGGCACAAACTTGTCCTCCTGTAACTCCTCCCATCTTACTAGCTTCTTACTGATTTTCTCCTTCAGCGACATCATCAAAGAAAGTTGCTTCAGTGATATGTGCCTCCTCCGGCCCAAAAGGGTTCCTTGTTGCTGGTACCTTAACCTTATTGCCTTTCCAAATTGCCTTCATGCACTGGTGAAAAACTGATGGTACCACCCCATAATCATTCTGCCAGGCTCTTCCTAGCAACACATGATATGCTGCGTCAACCTCTACTACATAGAACATCACAGGTCCTCGGATCTTCCCCACTTACATATCCTCTTTTTTGATGTATCCGAGGGTTCTCGTGCTTTGATTAGTGAACCCTGTGATATTAGTCTTTTCCTTCACGATCTTCTTCTCTGGCATACCTAAATGTTTAAAGACGGTGTAGGGCATGATATTTACAGATGCTCCATTATCGATGAACGCTCTTCGCACTTCTGTGCCATTAATTATTGCTGTCACATATAGTGGTTTATTATGTGGATATCTTACCTCTCTATCAACCTTAGAGAAAGTGATTTTGTTTTCTTCCTCCACCGTCTTCACAAACCCTTTGATGATTGCCATGCAAGTCTCTTGTGCTTTGACAACTTTGATGATTGCCTTGGTCGCTTCTATCCTTGCTTCCTTGGTCAATCCGATCTGATCGAAAAATTTTCTGAACTTAGCTCCGTTCATCAACGCGGTCACTTGCAGACCTGGATCAGAAACGTCCTTCATCATTTCTGTGTTCTCCATCATCTCCACTTCTCTTCCCTTTGGTGATTCACTATGAGTAATAGTATTGCACGTTTCTTTCCCCTTGTGGTTCGGAAGTGGCTTGTCCAGCACGTTGTTTCTTCCTTCCGGTTCGATTTCTCCTGCCACCAATTTCTCATGGTAGATCCTTCGTAGACTGTAACAATCTATAGTGGAATGTCCGGCGTACTGGTGGTATACACAGAAGTCTGGTGTGACGACCCCAAAATAGGTCCATTCCATCCAACCCATTCTGAGTTGCCAAATGCATGGTACAGAAAACAACTACAACTTTATTACAACAATTGTCGTGCAAAATACAACAACACTTAAACTGTGAGTTTAAATACAAATATATACCAACTGTGACTCATGTCCCAACCGTGGACAGCACCTCATAATGACACCTTACATAAAGGTATTGTCGAAAACTGTTTTAGAAATTAAAATATTTGGGAAGTGCTCATGGAAACCTTCGTACATGGGAGGCCATGCGTCTAGGTTATGATAGATATCATATGGCCACAGAATTATCCTTGGTTGACCCAATAGACCCCAAAGAAAAACGAGAAGATTACTATCATATTCTTCCCAATAGTGAGTCTTCTCTTGACATATTATTATCTACACCGTCTCTAATTGGGAATTATACTCCAAACAAACACCAAGATTATATAGGTAGTGCTTGTAAATATACTCAGCAAGTGGATGAGCACATCCCTGTCTTATGATGACTCGAGGTTGTATGTCATTAGACATCTTGTATAATAGTGACAAAACACCCTTCAAAAGTTGAATTCACCTCACCCTCAACATCTATAGACCACCGTTCTATTCCCCTGTTATTCCCCGCTTGTCCCAGCTACACTTTTATTACCTGAAAGGAATTATGAAACAAAAGGGTGAGCACAACTAGCTCAGTAAAGAATATCATGGCTAAAGATAAATAAATTATCAATAGTCTTCAACAGTAATAAATCAGAGATTTAGAACATATAGTAGATGATAAAACTTTTCAACTATAGTTGCAGCGGAATGAGCAATCCATTAGAAGAGTCAAATAGACTATAAAGTCTATTATCTTCTCCATGTTAAAAGTCCACCAACAATGTTTTATTCCTGTAACATCAATCAACAATTCCTGTCCACAATCACATGTATAACTCATAATCGTAATTGTTGTTCTAAATTCCTTTTCTCATTCAGGACGAAGATAATTTTCATCACCTGTCTTTACCTGAAACATCAAAGATCATGGTTATACCAAATCACAGTTCATGTTCATAATCATACTAATAAATTCATCTTTGTACTACGTGCCAAAAATATTCATCAACAGAACTCTTTGCACTACAGGCCAAAGATATTTAACAACAGGTCATCTTTGCACAGGCCAAAGACATTCATATCTCAAAGAAATACATAATCATTTCAGAATTTATATAAATCATAATTATAACCATGTTGATCAATTTACCTTTCCACTTAAGCTAAAGATATTCAATTATAAATTCAATGGTCATGATCATACCAGTCAACAATTCAACTTTTCACTACTGGCCAAAGAGAACCCTAGTCATGATCATACCAATAATCTACCCATCTTTACACTCTAGTGAAAGAGAATTTCAACATCAGGGTTATAATAATGTTATATATGATAATAAAATCAATATAATCAATATATAGTTTTAATCTCCAGAGTAATATTCATAAATCAACTATAATTTGGTTAGAAAAAGAAACCAATTTTGTAGTGAATAGTACCCGTAAATAGTAACTCGTGAATAGTAACTCGTAAATAGTAACTCGTAAATAGTAACCCGTCGTGAATAGTAATTCGTGAATAGTAAATTGTGAATAGTAACTCGTAAATAGTAAATCGTGAATAGTTACTCATGAATAATAACTCATGAAAAGTAACTCATGAATAGTAACCTGTCATGAATAGTAACTCGTGAATAGTAAATCGTAAATAGTAACCCCGACATGAAAAAGTTCCAAATTTGATAAAAAAATTTAACCAACATTCTGGCATAATGATATTGAAGAGATAATATCATTTTAGAAGAAAATAACCTCCCTTACGATCCCTTACTATCCCGTACCTCAAAAGAGCAGTACTTCTGACTGGAATAATGCTGAACGAACTTGCACCGTATAGCAACACTCAAAATATCAAAATACTCACAAGAATACACTCGATAATATAGATAGAGAAATAGAGAGAAAACTTCAGTTTCTGGTGTGATTTTCAATTCTAACCTAAGCACCCTATTTATAGGAAATTGCTTAGAACACCAAAGCAGAAAATTTAATATAATATTAATATAATTATTATAATTTCTACGCCAACCTTCCTAGATCTGAATTCAGCAACATAACATGTGATTAATGAGGCTCACAACATATAAAAAACGTTTTTATTAAAAAAATATTTTAAAACTTCAAAAATTAATTATTTCAGAGCTATAGAACTTCAATAATTCATAATAAATAGCCCTTTTATAGGAAATTCAATTCTCTACAACTTTGCAGAAGAAAGTTTTTTCAAATTCCAAACAGAAATTGACCGAAATCCACATACAGACGATTTTACATGCTATAATCAAATTTCAGTCAAGAAATGGGGTCCACCGACACACAAAACATGTGTTAATCATTTAATGCAACAAAAATACTCTTCCTCATATACTCATATATCCCACATTAATTGTAAAAATATCACCATTATTATATTATTAAAATATAATAATAGATTATTTTATCAGAAAAGATAAAATATCGATTTTTAACAATTGTCACTTTAAAAATTTTCTCCATCTATATCCACATAAAATCAATATTTTTCTCATCATATAAATCAATAATTAATTATTCACAAATAATATTACAGAATCATAGTACTGGCAATCAGGCCGTTCCCAGGAAAGAGGGGGCTTTCCAATAAGAATTTCTCCTTACTGGCACGCAATTAGGTGACCAAACCTCTCCTTAGACAGAACTTTTTAGACATTGCCAATAATGTTTTCTAATAATATTATTTAGATAATATGAATTATTGCTTCGATAATGGAAGATACTGTATAGTGACAATTATTGAAATAAAATAAAATATCAACGCAGCAATTATTAAATCAATAAAATATTGAACAGTAATTACTGTAACAATTATTGAGTAGTGTCTTCTTACGTAATAATCAATAATTCAAAAATACTGTGCAATACCGTGTGTTACTGTGCAACAACGCGTATTACTTTACTTTACCCACCGGGTATTCCAACAGTGTTAACGGTAACCACTACGTCGTTATTTATAAAAACTTTAATTTGTCTTTTTCTTTATCCGACAGTTATTCTGTTATGGGACCCACAGATGACTGCGCCATCGTACGAATATTCCCCAACAGAAAGAATATTCCACGACCAAACGAATATTCCCCGACAACAATGAATATTTTATAACCACTAGCGTATTTTTGAAAAAATTTCATATATCACCCTTAACTTTAACTTTTTATTAATTTAACCATTTACTGAATTGTAATTATAAGAAAAATTGAATACTTTTATTTCATAAAATTCGGGGTCTTACATCTGGTCTCCTCTTTATCTCTTCTGTTACAACAAATCTGGGCCTTGAAGGTTTTACAACTCCATGTTCTACCCATTGCTCGTACAAATCCCTGAATGCCTTCTCACTGCACGTAATAGCCCCTGGGATTGGCAATCTCGAAAACTTGTCTCCTGGTTTTACATGGTTCCTTTCATTCTTTCCACTCTTTTCCCTCTTGGCCCCTTGTGGCTTTTGCTGAGAATCTGTCAAAGCCACAGTAGCTGTTCTTTTACCCTTCCACGTAACAGTCGCATGGCTTGCGGGTAAAGTCATAATTCCTCCGAAGTCTTGTGCAAATGTTGAGAGTGTTGCAAAGGAATCACATGCTTTAGTGACCAAGTGGGGCTTGAAGGTATTTAGGGCACCATTGTTGCATATGCTCACTAGATTCTTCTCCTCAATCGGCTCTACACATTTTTGCGCATGAGCCCTGAATCTGTCTACGTAATCTGACATTTCCTCATTTGGCTTTTGTTTGAATCTCATTAGCTCCACGATGGTCACCTGTTTCTGCATATAGAAAAACTTCTTTAAAAATTGTAACTTCAAATCATCCCAATCTTGGACTGACCCTTTCTTTAGATTGTAGTACCAATTGAAGGCACTATCTGTCAACGTTTTACTGAACTCACGGAGCAAAAGGTTGTGGTTGATTACTTCATCATAACCCAACCACGGAGACATCGACTCTACAAACCTGGCTATATGTTCTCTCACATTCCCTTTCTCTCCATTGTACTTCGGAAATTGTGGCGGGTGCTCAATATACCCTGCTGGGTAAGGCTGTCTCCGTATATGTGTTGGGTATGGTGGAGTGAAGTCCAATTCTGATGGTCTGGTTGTCTGTCTTCGGAGTTGATTGATTACGTCAAGCATATCATCCTTTGTCACATACTGACTTGTTGTATGGACTTTCTAAGGGGTTACAATGTATTGTTGCGCTGGCGGTGTTTATGGTAAGGAGATCGGCTGACATCATTCAAAGGTTGCATTTGTACTTGTTGGCTTGTTCGTTGGGCGTGGCTCGGTATAGTCAGTATCTTCACTTGTGAAAATACTTGGAGTGTGGTGAGAATGATGGTTGGTTGAGGCTGGCTTGTTTCCACTCTGGGTTGTGGTACGTCACCACTGTTTTGGGGCTCTAAATGGATGATTGGAATCGGCTGACTCTCCATTGCTGGAGGCACATTCTGATTTTCTTTGTTGACATCCACTCTTGCTCGTTCTACCTACGAACTTCCTGGAAACATAGCTTTGAAGGTTGGAATCTGCATTAACTGCTGACGAAAATTTCCCATCTCTTCCTGTTGCTTCCGCATTTTTGACATCATGTCCATCATCATCCCTTGTCCTTCTCTTGCCTCCTTTAAGGCCTTGAGCATCTCCAACTGCACAACATTCGTGGTTATTTGTTCTCCACTTGCTTCCTCACCTTGTCTTCTTGTGCCCATCTGTCTGACATTGATTTGTTGTTGATCAGTCATATGTGGTGATATTGAACTTCCTTCAGAAGCGTCTTCTACGAGGGGTTGATCGAGATCCAGATTCATGCCTTGGAAATGTTGATTTGTTTGCCTCGGAACCGGATCCGGTGAAGTAATGCTAGGTGTCGGTGAAACTCTTCCTATAGTTCTTCCACTTCGAGTCGTGGGCACACCTTTCACGAATTCTACACCTCCCCAGCAGAGTTGCCAAATAAATGTGGGTAAGAAAACCGTACCTTACTAGGGTTAGGGTTTCGTGTTGACTGAGGAGGAGAGAAATTCGCAAAGAGTACGGTCTTCATTGAGTGGTTGAAGATGGGAGAAGAACAGGTAAGCGATTACTTGAGTAATACGTGGCAAAACTCTTAGGATTCAAGAGCATTCTTCAAAATCTTCAGTTCAGAGAGAATCAAAAAGTTCCCTTCTATTGAAATGAAGGGGATATTTATAGAGTTTCATAGAAAATGGTGACGTGCTTGGCACTTGTATGGGTCTTGTGCATGGCATGTGATTTTAGCAGAAATTCCAGAAATACCGTTAGTTACTTAAGTAATGCCTAAATCATCCTGTCCTTCTAGCCAGCAATCCAATCCCTCAATCAATTCCCAAAATGAGTCGCCTCCATGAGCTTTCTGCCTCGGGGCACGTGGCGGGTTCTCCCAGTTCATTTAATTCTTCTTAGATCACATGTGAACCCCAATTTGTACTCGGACTCAGTGTGTAATTCTCTATCGATTCTTTGTACGGGTAGGTATTTTATTCCGTCTTCCCACCAATTATCCTATTATTTGTATTAAGAGTCAAAATTCTGGATATCTTTGTTGTCACCGATTTCTTCCTACTCAATTTTTTTGGCCTTCGCACAACACTTTGTTGAAGTTAGCTAGAGGATCGACAAAAAGTTTCTCGAGATGCAAGCATGATTTGCAGTAGGTGTCGACATTGACGTAGCAGTCTCAATCTATCCCAAAAAGAAAAAAAAGTCAAAAAAGGTGTGGGAAAAGAAAATACATATATGCAATGTCGTTTTTCAGGTTTGATAATCCAAACCTTCTTTTGGCTAAGACAAAACAATTTGAGTGTCAAATTTCTTTTTCGTTCATGCAGAAGGTTTAATCTATATGGCTTAAAGTATTAGAAATTGTGCGATGACTTAGGTTTCATTTGGTAACTGATTTTGTCTTCATGTTTTTTCTTCTTATTTTTGTTTTTATATGTTTCTACTTTTACTTGTTGTCACTATTAAGAACAAAAATCAGGTAACATTGTTTTATAACTATATTGAAATGCTAGTTTTTTTTATGATGTAAAGTTTGAAATTTTATTGGTAATAAGATTCGATGGACCTCATAAGAGTTGGATTGACTACTTGTGTTGCCAAAATTGAATAAGTAACTTTTTTTTTGTTTTCACTTTTTTGCTGCCGAAGTGGATTTTGCTTCCACTTAATTCAAAACAGAAACAGTTACCAAACAACGTTTTTTGTTGTTGATTTCAAAAAAGGAGAAGTAAAAACAAAATTTGTAAGCAAAAACAGTTTCTAAACGGAACCGTTAGCATCCTTGAAAACAAGCCTTAAAGATTTAAAGAATCATTACTAGTCTGTACCACATGCTATTCTCATCCATATTTTGTTCAAGGTCACTTACATGTTGAAGTTTACAAGATGGAAGACGCAAACAATGAGGGTGTTCAAGTTGAAGATCCAAAGATGGCTAGTTATGAAGAATTAGGTTTTGAGGATGTTGCGGCTGATTTGAGACCTAAAAGTGGTTTGCAATTTTTTTTTCCAGAGGCTATTTAAGTTGATGTGGAGGTTGAACACAAAAAGGAAGAAACTATTGAGTAGAAAAATATGTTAATTTTGTCTTTTCAGATGTTACTTTTGCTACTCATGTTGCTTCAAAGTTTTCATTATGCTGCTAGTCCCAAAAATTGGGCTTATGGTATTGGACAATGGGATGCACATGTTTTATTGAGGACATTTCCCTGATTGTGGTTTATTATTCTTCGATATTATAAAACTTTAAATCAAGTTTTTTTCAATGGATGGGAGAATGATGCGGAACAGAAGAAGAGGATCAAAGGATTGCTTAAGTATTAGTTTATATTATTATTAGATTTATATTTTAGTGATTAATGTACTTATTCATTACTTATTACGTAGGATATTCTAATAATTTTAATTATAGCAGTAGATTTTAATCCAGAGAGTTGTAATTATAGTAATAGAGAGTTAGGAGATTATTTTCTATTTAAATTAAGGTTTTTACTTGGTCACTAAGTCAGAGGTTTCGTATATAAGGAATTATGATATTTATTATTTTTCAGACTATTGATATATTGATTTGAGATTAAAGCTTCGTGCGTTTTGTGTGTTTCTCTATCAATTCTCTTCTGGGATAGGTACTTTTATTCTTTTTCCCGCCTTATCCTACATCACACCTGGTGGTTGGCCACACCAGAGTACCCTTATTAGGAGAAAGAAGAAATCTTTGTCTAGAAATTTGTTGCATCTTCTGTTCTCTTTTGTTGTGTTGTTTTCTTTGTTCTTCATATTTGTCATTTTTGATAATATTTGCAACGCCTTTTTTAGAGAGTGCATTATGGATTTTAATGTGTCAAGAGTATATCTAAATATTATATGCTTAAAATATTTATAATACTTCCTCCGTTCCATATTATTTGATCATTGTTGACTTTTTGAAGTCAACTTCAGAGATTTTTAAACTCAAAATTGACATTGGTTCTTTTTATTTTAATCAATACAATGATGAATATTATAAACTATCTTAAAAGTATTACTCATTACAAATTTTATTGTTTCATAATTTTTAATGAGACATCTCAATTTTGACTTTGAAAATGTCTCAAATTGACTTTCAAAAGTCTATAATGATCATATAATTTGGAACGGAGGGAGTATAATTTAAAATATAACATTTTAATGTGTCACAATATATATAAAAGTATATATTCTAATTATGATTTCGGAATGTCTTAAAATCCGTGCTATACACCCTAAAAATAGAGTTGCAAATAATGTGGGATGGAGTATTACATTTCCGTTTTGTTTTCTTTTATTTTTCTATTTCTTTCTGCCTTGGGGTGGTAGGTTGATTACATGAATATCCACAAAGATGTATTACATTTAGTTATCTAAGATTGATTCTAACAGATTCTTTTTTACCATTTAACATGAGTACTGTAATTTTCCCCAAAAGACGGCTTGAATTGTTGCAAACTTTCCACCATTGATTGAGTGGACTGCAACTCATTGAATTGTTCTTGTTATGCTTGTGCATGGTTCTTAATATCGTTATCATGATCAGAAATGATGGCAAAGGATCCACCTTTGAGTGTTATCAATATGCTATTTGGATTAGGTGGATAATTTTTACATGGTATAATTTTTATACATGCTGATGCCACATATATGAACCTCTCATTCTTTGCACCAAAAATAAAAATAAAAATGAGCCTCTCATTCGAATTCAATGCTCTTTTATTCAATTTGTTTGCATAATTGTATTACTCAGTTTGGTCTCAACTTCATAATACACTTATTATGGGTCAAATATTATCTTTCCATTTTGAAATTTATCAGTAATTGCAGCCATGCATAGTATAGCAGATTTTTTTTCTCAAGTGTTTGTATATATATGATAGATTTGGCATATCTGAAATATTCTTGGACCAGCAGGATGATGAAGAGAGTCAAATTGAGTCTCTGAAACACTTCTTTAGTATGTAGTTTGGACTTTTTACTAGTATACCATTATTTATCTCCTTGATCAGGAGGGTAGTTGCTCTAGACATTATAAAAACTCCCATGAAAGATCCAAAAGTGCTATCAAGGATTCAAACCAGTTAATTAGCACTAAGAGATGTTGAGATCATGCTGAAGTTTTTTCTTTGATATTGATACCAATTATGACAAAGGCCAGATATTATCACAGTGGCTAGAATAGAAAGTCCTTTCTACTTCATCACCTCTATGGCATCATGTGATGCTTGAGATTATGGAATATGAATGATTTCTTTCCTTCTAGTTGAATTAATTGTAGGTCCTACTTTTTGGTAATCGCTGCCGTAGTTGCTTCCATGTGTGATAGTCAGGTTCAACTTGAAAGATATATTATCAAATGCAGAGTTCTTCCGGTGTGGTAGAATTCAATTGTGGTGTCTATTTTGTTTTTCCTCTATAAGGTTATTTATTTATTTAAGTTAAAAATTTCATTTATAAATAAAATCTGCCAACAAGGTCATCAGAGTTCGTAGTAACCGTTGTTTTCTTTCATATAATATAGTGATTACACTGTTTTCTGTACTTTTTTCCTTTATTATTCCGTATTTGAAAATATCATTTAGTAATTTGAAACGTAATAAACTAGAATTTGAGGCAACAAGGAAAGAAAAATATTGCTCTATACTGTTAAATTTGAAAAAAATATTGGAGAGAATTAATGCAATACTATCCAAGTAAGAAAAGGTTATTTGGGTCAGGTGCCGGAGCAGGTTAAACAGTAAGAGACTCCCTTTTCTTTAACTGCTACAGTGCTACTTAGCTTCGCTACCTCACTCTTATACATTCGAATAATAATAGGGCACCTTTTATTCAATTCTATCAACTAGCATTCTATGTGCCCTTCATTTTCTACCTTTCTTTACCAAGTAACGATAATAATGTCATGTTCCTTGTACATATGAACCTATGACGAAATCACAAATCCTTTTCCATGAAAGATACTGGTTTTTTAATCCGTTAAGAATTTGAGTTTCCTACTTTCCTAATTCATTATTTGGTTGTTGTATTATATTACCAATTTGTGATTTCGTCATAGGTTCTATAAGGTCCTTATTGTCCTATTGGATAAAATTAAACAAGGCGTTAAGAGCACAGGGAAAAAACCCTTGCGAGTAAGAGAATCGGGAAAGTATAGATTCTCAAAGGAGTGGACTTGTGAGAGGTTGTTCATGGTTGATGGCAAGCACAAATGCGCAACCGTTGTTTTGTACCATAAATTCTTCAAGTTTAGTGACGATGATTATTTTCATGGATTTAGGCAAGTTTGGCACGTTAAGTTTCCCCCAGCTTAAGCTTTTAGGGTAGTTGGTAACTTAAAGTGGTATTAGGTCTTCACTTCAAGTTTTTCTGTTTGCTATAGGTTCCCCCCTTGCATTTTTGGTGCAACACAGTGGGGGTTGTATCGGGAGAAGCGATCTGTCTAACAACTTGCTTAACCATTTGAGTAGTTGGTGACTAATATTTGTTTTCTAATTAAGTTTTCGAGCTTTAGTTTGGCTGTATCTTTCCTGATTTGCAGTACACAGTTTGAATCAGGGTAAGTAGTGGATCTGCTTCTCACATTCCATAAATAGCCGACACATATCCAGGGTAAGTAGTGGATCTGTATAGTTCTACTCTTTTTATTTTACGAAAGGATAAATCCCAAAGGGTCGATCTTTCTTTTAGTTGTTGACTCTCTCTTTGATTTATTAATGCACGATATTCCGAATTTTCATTACTAATGTATCCAAAGGATCTGTATTTAATTCATAGTCGTCATGGCGTCGCTTAGGCGACGATTAGGCGTCCTGACGCTAGAGAAGGAAAAGGTGACGCCTTGGACGCTGAGTTGTCAAGGATCACGCCTTGGTAGTTGGCCCAATAGTCATTTTGTACCCATAACTCTTCAACCCATGGACTTGCTATATTGTGTAATTTTATTACCTATTAGACTTGTTATGTGTGATGGTTGACTTGGTTGATTCTTTAATTTTTACATTGTGTTTGTTGACTTGTTCTACTAGTTTTCAATTTCAATTGTTTTATTTTGAATTTGTGAAGTATTCATATAATTATATTTTTAATTGGATTCCATAGTGTTAGTTATGATGTTTTTGAGTTTTAATGTATATAAAATTTTATTGTTCAATATACTTTTTAAGTAAAATAAACAAATGTATAAATTGCATATTGTTAACGACTTGTCACCATACGGACGCCATGGCGGGTGCCTTATCGCCTAGCGGTCAACTACCGCCACGTCTCGCCGTGACAACTATGGTATTTATTGGAACATCCTTTCAATTGGCAAGAGCTCCTTACTTCAATGAAACTAGATAATGTTTGTTTCATATTTAATATTTTTTGACAACACATTCTGTATTTGTAAGATATGTGCACTGATCGTCTGGTCAGTAGAGTTTTTTCCGTTGTTAAGAAGTATATATCTTGCCTTATTATGTTTAGAATCACTTCATTTGGCTAATTGATTTCTGACTCCAGATTCCAGAAGTCTATCATGTTATCTTGCCACTTCTGGAAAGCAAAACTATTTTTTCCTTTATATAACCTTTGTAGCACTTGATATTTTTTAATAAGTATCATTGTGACTCGTATTAGGCCATATATCTCTGTCTTTTTTACCCTAACCTAGATACTTTTATCTCGGTCACTATTTCTCCTTCTAAATCTAAAGCATTGGCAGTGTTTGAATATGTTAGTGACTTACATCTATATTGCGAGACTATGTTTGTAAGCCAATAGATCTTCTGGTTCTTACAGAGTAACAATTGTTGATGAATTTCTGTACAAGTTAATGCATAATTAGCTTTGGTATTCTTGATTGAGGAAATCCTCTTTTCTTTTCTTTTTTTTTGTTCTTTTGTGATCCAGACATTTATAAATATTTAAATTTCTGTGAGATATTGCTTTCTTTGTCCGCAGAATGTGTCCCTTACGTATCTACTATGATCTACTATAATTTGTGTTATGTATGGAACATGAATAATATAATTAAATGGACCAATCTAATAGATGATGATTCCTTGTTGAATATTTAGAAGGTTTTCATTTTATTACTTGAGTTGCATATTTTTTTCCCAGGTTTGAAAAATGGATTGATTTTGACTCTGACTATCCTATTTCATCTCTCCATCTTATTTTTTTGTGATTTATATGCCCGTTCCTTTCTTGTTTATCTGGTTGTCCACGAGTTGCGACTTGTGTTTTTTGGTCTTTGTAGGATAGATTGAAGTGCTGAACATAGGACCCTGTGATGGCTTTATTCTCGAATATGGAGTCATGAAAATAACAAGGTAGACTTTCAATAAAATCCCTCGGCATCATTTTTCTGAATAGTTGTCTGGATGAATTATTGTATAAGATGCTATGTTCTGGGTTGAAAGTAGCTCGCCTGTCTGCTGATTATTTTGATTAGTCTCAGTTATGTTGTAAATGCTATTCTGAATTGTCTTTTTGCATGATCAGTATTCTTTTAGTTTACCTGCAATGCTTTTGGTGGCGTTGTGATTAACCATATGCTTATGTACATTTATTTCTTTAAATGGAAATTTTATATGAAAATTCCAGATGGTGCTTTCATAGCCAATTGTCCATCACAGGCATTATTGAAGAAAATATAAAGACTAAAGAACATCTTAAACATGCAATGATTGACTATTTCTGTTATTACTTGTAACCTTGACTATACGTACATAGCTGGTTTCTTTGGAAACCTCACATTGTCAAAGTTGATTCCATTAATTAGTCAAATCAAAGTCTTCCTTCTGAACAGTCTGTGGTTTATGTACCACTTCTCATAATAGAAGCATGTCTTAATAATCATGGGGCCTTTCGCTAACAAAGAATCAATGAAAACCCTTCTTGGGTGATCCATTGGCTCTTTAATGCAGTTGTAGTCTGCACATTGTTCACAGAAACAAGTATTTGATTAAGATACTAGTGAAATTTTAGGTATATATGTAACGATGCGAATCAGAAGTTACCCCAACTTTGTAGCCTGTGTTGATGTTTCATAGTCTTGTTGCTGTGGCTGACAGAGCTGGAGATGGACAGGTGCATGTGGGTCATCTCCAATGCTTAATCCATTTGTGAGAAGTGCATTTCTGTTTGTTCCATCTGCATCTCTTGTTCTGTAAACCTGGGATGAAAAATTATTTTTGTTTCTATACCAATACTTTCATGTCCAATTTCATTTTTCATGAAGAATTGGTTTACCTTCCTATACAGTTCCACATTTTCTTGGTGCATGCGGTTTCCCTGCAACAAAGTCATTGAAATTTAGCTACTTGTATATATGTTTTTGGCTCAGATGTAGATAGGACTGTCGATGACCATAGGTTATAGTGTTGACCTTTCTGTTTAGTTCCTCTATTTCATCCATTAAAATTTGGTCCTACATAGAAGATTATGTTAATGCACATGTTGCAATGTATAGAACGTCATAGGATGAGAATCAAATACGGGATTAGAGTTTTATACCTTTCTCATGCGGACACCCCGAAGGCTCATTTCCAGTTTGTTCTCCAAATTCCTCAAATCTTTCATGCTCAAACCAGAAAGCTCCTCACCCATCATTTGCCTGTAATTATCAGATGAATATGTAGAATGAGTTCATTAGTTAGTGTGTTTCCTAGTTTCTTTAGTACCAATATTGATGCAAATTTATGAGATGTTAGAGACCCATCTGGTCCAACAATTGATCTTTTTGTTCTCCAAAGAGGGAGGTGCTGGTATCTACTAATAGGCAGTAGCTGTTGTGTATAACTTTAAAATGTGATAAAAACTTGCATATGAAAAGAGAGTCTACCTTTTTGGTTGACATTTTCCCCCAGAATGTTAAAGTTTGCACATAACAAACTTGGAGAAAAGTTCTATAATATTTTTACCAGTAATAAATTTTAGTTTTAAAAGCCAGGATTGAAAACAAAATCAACCAGAAAAATTAAGCATATCTTTTACAATCATTGATAATTAAAAAAATTAGGACTCATTTCCAGGCATTGTCTGTAACACCCCAGTCCCACATCGAAAGATAGGGGAAAAATTTGTCTGCATATAAGGAAATAAGTTACTACCAATAGTACCTTCAAGTCATGACCTTTTGGGAGCCTGTGGTGGGCTAAGATGACCCAAGAAGATACTATTGGGCCAGTAGTTTGAGGCCTTATTTAGATGGATTTGATTCGATTCAGACTTGGGATTTGACCCGGGTTGTTTCATTGTTAGTGTTAATTAAACGAGGCATGACTATGTATATGGATTATATTGGCCAGCTAAGTGTCATGCTCAAAATTGTTTTTTAAATTGCGGGCAAACTATTTCTTATTTTTCATAAATATACAATATGTAGATGATAGTGAATGGTTTCACCAAGTATTCTATTGTTCTTTCAGACAATTTTTTCTAATTATTTTTGCTGGCTTTCTAGCTTCAGCATGGTTGTAGGATAAGACAAATGCCTGGCCTAGTTAATGACTTAAAAGTTGCTTTGATCAGGACTCTAAAAACATGATAGACATAAAAAAATAAGTAATTGTTTGTACAAATGTCGATTTATCCCTTTTGGTTTACCTCGATGGCAAATAACCCCCTTATGCTAAATAATCAGATACTTAATACACACATATTTCTATTAAAGTGCAACAATTAACATTCCATCAAGTTTTTAGATGGAAAACTAAAAAAAAGTTTTATTTTTATTTATTTATATATATTTTTCACTTAAAAGTTGTTTGTATTTTCCATCTAAAAGTTACAGAACGTTAACCGTAGCACATTGGTCCAAGATATATGGGGGGTTATGTGCCTGAGTTGGAGCCACAGAAGTGCTCTTTGCTATCGATGTAAAGCACGGGGGTAACTTTTCATTTACCTAAAGAGTAAGAGAAAATTTTAGTGTCCTAGTAAAAATTCAGTCATAATTCTTATTTGGGATGAATTGGTTTGTGTTGAGAATTATAGAAGATTTGTTAACATGTGAGCTAGGGTGTAGAAACCTTTGAAGAGAAAACGATTTATGGCCTTCATTGTATCACATAATTGAGATAGAAGCAAAGGAGCGAAAAAGGTGTTTTAAAGGGGCCGAAGTTCACTTGTGTAATTTGGTTTGATATGTTTAGTTTTTCTTCCTCCTCCCTCCCTCTCTCCCTCTCTCACATAGAAAATTACTGAAAGAGGTGTAGAATGAGTCCAAGGCCCAATGATTTAATCTTTTGGGTAAAGTTGGGCTTCTGAAATGTGTCTTGGGCTTTCTTGCATGTGCACAAGCGGCAAATGTCCATCTGTCTCCTAACCATTTGGTATCGGAGCTATTGCAAATAGGTGCTAGGATTCCAAGCACACTGATTTTGGGAGATCGGGGAGGAGCTAACAAATATGGTTGTTCTTGGAGCAGGTCATGTTATTGTGGTCCTTTGGTGGATCAGGGCGTGGGATGCATGTGAGTTGCTTGGGTTCTTGGTGAAACAAGTGGAGTTGGAATGCACTAACGGTATTTTATCACGAACCAGTTACGGTAGGCTGAAAATAAATTTGTATGAAATCATAAAAGTAGAAAAATGAAGAGAGAAAAGATCAAAATGAACAATAAAATATAATAAAAGAATAAAAATTATGTGAAAATAAGTTAAAAATATAATTAAAGAAATATAAAAGAAACAATAAAAATACACCCGCATATAAGGCTCTTTGTAAACCCCCCCACTCACTTGCATGGCCGCATATAAGGCTCTTTAAAAACCCCCGAATCGGTTTTTATATGCAGGTTGAATTCTTCCATTCGCTCCTACCACAACCGTATCCTCAATTATGTTTTGTCCCTTTAAGGCTCTCTGTACAACCTTCTCCAAAGTAATCTTCTGTCTACCTACCCCTCCCGTTTCTTATATCTTCTTCCTGGTACAAGACTCCCCTTCTCACTGGTGCATCTATAGGTTGACATTGGAGATGACCATACCATCTCATTGATCTCAACTAATGTTTCCTCTTCTCTTCAGATGCTGATACTCAAAAATTCCCCACATATCCTCATTTCGGATCATATCTAACCTTGTATCTCCACACATCCACCTTAACATTCTCATTTCAACAACCCCATATTGTGCTCTTGTTGTTGCTTGGCACTCAACATTCAACTCCATATAGCATCACTAGCCTCACTGCCATTCCATAGAACTTTCCCTTCAACTTGGCTAGGATCTTACGAGCGCACACCACCATCAATGCAAGATAAACTTTCCCTTCAACTTGGCTAGATTTTTACGATTAGAAAACACCATCAATGCACCATGTCACTTCACCCTTTAATCATTTGGCTTACATCCTCATCAGCATCTCCCTTTTATACAATATTGATCTTGTTAGTAGATATATGTTAGCATATGCATGTAAATGTTAGTAATGTTAGTAGCATAACATGCAACATACTTTTAGGCTTAAACATTTTATGTTTCCTAGTTTAATCTTTAGAATATGGGCTATCCTAATTCTATAAATGTAGCTACTTGTTATATGAAAAAAGATAGAAAATACATTATTTACATGGTATCAAAGCAAGGTCCATAACAGACCTGCATTTTTTATCTTTCTTCTTACCCTGTATCTCGCTCTTCCAATAGAAACCTTGCAAGATTAGTTTGTTTTGAGAAATTAAACCATATTAAGAATCTATAGTATTAGGCCACCTGATCAGAGTTTTCAATTTTCTGACCCACTACCGCATGCGTCTCCACACACCACCCATGCATCTGACCTTCGCCGCCACGCGCCATCAGTGACTGGTGCGTGAGACACTTTCCGACGACTTTTTCCGGCGCGATCTCTTCTAGTTTGGTCGTTTTCTCTCCTCTTTCCATCTACAGTGGTCGTATTAGCAAAATTCAGGTTTGTCTGGTGTTAGGCTTCCTGTTAGCTCTGTTAGTTCATTTGGCCACTGTTAGTTCCTTAAAGGCTTACTGTTGCAATTGGTACTTACTGTGCCTACTAGTAGTTTTAACAACCATGCCTATTCAAGCAGGTGTGGCCCAAAAAGAATGAAAATCTGATAACTCCATGGTAAAAACATGACTTTTAACTCAATGGAACCCAGTTTGAGGAGTAGTTACATGTTCTTAGATACGACATATGAACTTTGGGAATCTATCTGTCAAACCTCTGTTTCTGGTGATATGTCTAAAGCATATGACATGCGTAAACGAATCCAAGAGCTTGTCAAGGGGAGAAGCCTGTGGCACAATATTTTGCAGAGATTAATGCACTTTGGCAGGAACTCGATCATTACCGGGTTTTTTCAGTCAAATGTCTGGAAGATACAACTGTTTACCAAAAGTTTGTTAATGAGGATCGAGTTGTTAATTTATTGGTTGGTTTAAACATTGAGTTTGATCATGTTCGAGCACAGTTGATCGGTCAGACACCTTTTTCATCACTGCGAGAGGCTCATGCTGGAGTCCAACAAGATAAAAGTAGACGTCGGGTGATGGTTCTAAATCTAAATCCTGTTGTCAGCCCTGGTTGCTTCATATCCTAAGCCTTGCTTCCCCATTCAGTCTCCTTTTGAGAAGGAGTCCCGCGAATGTGATTATTGCGGGGGAAATAATCATACTAGGGATCGATGCTCCCAGTACTTCAGAAACTACTACTTCACTTACTCCCGAGGAAATTTCAACTTTTCGAAAATTATGTTCCAAATCTACTCCTCATTATGTCCAGTCATGTATCCATTCTTGTGCCTTTTTTGTTTCATCAACTTGCACTAGTTAGATTATTGACACAGGTGCCTCCGAACATATGACTGGGTCCTCAAACGTCTTTACTTCATATAAGCCTTGCTCTAGAAAAGACAAGATTTGATTAGCTGACGGTTCCCTATCTTCTATATCCGGGCGTGGTTCTGTATTTTGTACTCCTTCATTAACATTATAATCTGTTCTTCATATTCTTTTGTTTACTGCAAATTTATTATTTTTAACGCCTTTTTGAATCTCTACACTGTTCAGTAACCCTTTTTTCCAAATCATTGTGTTTTTCAGGACTTGGTGACGGGGCAGACGATTGGGAGTGGTAGTGCAGTTGGTGTTCTTTATTACCTAGATGTTTTCTCGTCTAACATGTCCTCACTCAGGTTCTTCACTCTACTTCTGACTCTAGCCCGACCTCTCTTCATCAATGGCATCAACGCTTGGGACATCCATCTTTTTCAGTATTGGAGTCTTTGTTTTCATCTTTAGTTAAACAATATAACAAAACTCAGTTTTTGTGTGAACCATGTGAATTCGGTAAACACAAACGTTCGACTTATTCTGATATTAACCCTCTCGGGTTGTTTCCTGTTCTGGTTTTAGATGATTTGTTAGCTTTATTGATTGTCATTCTCGTGTCACTTGGATTTATCTCTTGCGTTCCAAATCTGAGGTATTTGTTTGTTTTCAGGACTTTCATAAAATGATTCAAACCCAATTTAATGCCAAAGTCAAAATTCTCCATAGTGATAATAGTCGTGAATATAGCAACAATCATGTTTTTGAATCTTACCTCTCTCAACATGGCATCATTCTTCAAATCTCCTGTGTCAAAACTCCAGAACAAAATGGAGTGACGGTTACTAGAAGTTGCCCGCGCTCTTATGTTCACCATGACAACCCCTAAGTTTCTGTTGCGAGATGCAGTTTTGACTGCTGTATTTCTTATTAACCGCCTTCCTTCTAGAATCCACGGGAACAAAACTCTTTTCTCAATTTCAATGAACTTTTACATAACTCTAGCTTAGCATTAACACATGCCCTAGTCTCATCGATTTACACAATATCATCATCTAATCATACACCATGGCGCTTCATCCTCAGGAGGCATTTTCCCTTTATAAGATTATGTTTGGATGAGTTGGCACTTTGTTAGTTTTTTGACATACTAGTGCTTGCGGTGTATTGCTTTTTGTGTGTTTTTCTATGTTGATCATTGTTTATCGATTTTATAAGGTATGGTTTCCTGTAAGGATATGTTTTGGGGGGATTTTGTATGTGTGTTGTTTCTTCTAGTGGTGGGTTCTGCGTTTAAAAAAAAATAGTCTTATACAAAAGAAAGTATTCAAGGCCCCAAGTAGGCAAGTATGCTTCGCCTTGAAAACAAGCCGATTTGCTAAACTTCACACTTCTTTGAATTTATTTTTCTTGGACATTATTTGTTGCAATTCCAAACTGATAGTGTTCATGATATTATCAGTATGTTTACGTGTTGAATATTTTATAATACAATAAATTTGTACTAGTAGTATAAATGGTTATACCGATGATTCTCTTGCAGGTCTTGCAGTTGTTGCCTTAGCATTGCTTCCTCCCTTTGCCACAACTGTAAGTAAAATTAGCAAATTCAGTTATGTACTCGATGCTTTGGATCAGCATGTTAAGGAAATGATAAACCAATGTCTATATAACATAAAGGGAAGTGATGAAGTATTCGTTCTATAAAAATACTTCAATCATGTTTAATAATAAACTCAGCATATTTTGAAGAAAATGCTTAACATAACTGATACATAATTGGAATCAATTTGACGATTTAGTATGAACTATCAAAATATAAAACACCTGTCTAGTTTGACTTCACATAATGAGTGGTGGAATCAATTTGTGACTATTTTACGGAACATGTGCAGTTTAAGGAGTTTAATGGGAAATAGAAATAAAAGTAACAATCTTCTAGGATGGATATCTTGCATTGAGATTTGTTCCTTAAAATTCCTCTCAGAGATGTTTTTACCCCAAATATGAGACCTTATAGCACAAATTAAGCAGCAGGACCCTCCTATGTTAGTTGCTGGTCCATTCCCATTAGGTGCTTGTAAAGCTGTACTAATCACAATTTACTTGGTATGAATTATGGAACCTTACAGTTACTGAAAAAATAAAAATAAATGATGGACCCTTACGTGATAGAAATTTCAACTCCTTAAAGTTTGTTTGACATTTCAAAAAGATTCAAATCTGCTCGTGTACTTGATGTGTATGAACTATGAAGAAGTTCTAATTGCTGGACTACCATAGTTGCTGGACTACCATAGAAGCTATACTACCTTAAAAACATGGAACCCCGAGTTAATTCTTTAAAATATAGAAGAAGCCATTATATGAGTTTTGGCACTTCCTAAATGGGAACTGATTGCCTAATATAGAATAAGTTTTTTAAGTTTTCAATTCTCTCTCAAGGCTGTAAAAAGGTCCAAGGATTTGTCTTTTTCCATCTCAGCCTTCCTCTATTCTTAGTTCTACTACATTGTATGGTGTGGCCTTTGCTAGTTCAATAACTATAATGGCCAGGTTGAGAAATTCCTGGAATGGGGGGAAAGACCTGATGCAGTAACATTGCATTCTCAGGCTTAAAGTTCTAGGAATATAAAATGTATTATTGTATCTTTTGACCCATGCAAGTTTTATTTATCTGTTTGCAACTAGAGTATTGAGTACAAGTTAACCAATATTCTTTGAGCTAAATGGTTGTGTTAGAGTATCTTGTCCCACATGGAATATCTTGACAAAGTATGTCTAGTATAAAATGAGTTGGGCTAAATCTTCTCATAGCCAATTTGAATTAGAGAGCTTGATGCCTTTACATACTAGACTTTGAGCCTATTTTATAAATTTAACATGGTATCAGAGAAGACTATTCCTGGGCTTAATTAAACACTCTTCTTGCTTCTTGGCATACTTTCTTACCCATAACTAGTACAACTTATCAATAGGGCCAATAGTTGCTCGTGGTTTTCTAGCTTTCTTCTGGGCCTGTGGGTCTCATATTCATCAGGTTCATGTACAACCATCAATCCGTGAATCCTTGACAAAGTATGTCTAGTATAAAATGAGTTGGGTCAACTCTTTTCATAGCCAATTGGTTGTGAGTTAGAAAGCTTGATGTTATTATATGTTAGATTTGGGCCTATTTATAAATTTAACATAAAGTTAAATTCCTTAATTATTATGTTAATATTATCGTATACGATAGTTCATGTTAAATTTAGAACATATAATATGGTTTTACTTGAAAAATGGTAAATGTAAAGTGTAAATAATGAAATTTGTTACTAGTGGATTCTAGGATTTTTTTTTGGTATCTTGGGGCTTCTTGTACTCTCCATTAAACTTCACAACTAGTGAACAATGAACTTCTTTTGTTTCTCGCTCCACATAAGCTTATGAGTCATTGCTACTAAATGAAACCTATGTTACATGAACTCTTCATTTTACCTTGAAGTACCCGTGTTTGACACTCAACACTCAGACAAGGGTAGGGTGCTGGACATATCATTTTATTGTAAAAAAATTGGTGGAAGAGTACCCTTGTCGAACTCTTGAAAGTATTGTGTCCGACAGAACACTTCATCTGAGTCCATTTAACTTAGCATGAAACTATGAAAACTCTAGGTAACATTGACGACTTGTGGGAAAACATAGAGTAATGGTTGTGGGTGAAATACTGCCCAACTTTTGTGATGGATTCCGATGAAGGTCTAAGATTTATGCTAAAGCAACATTAACCGTATGGTACACATAAAATGATCATACATTGTTTTAGTTCATGCTTGTTCGCATTAAAAGATTATACGAAGCGTTATTTTATTACATGCTTTGTTGGTAGTAAAAAAGGACAAAAGAGTTTAAATGATTCTGAAACCAGTCCAACACTCTAATTTTTGTGGCTTTGAAGTTGAGTTAGAATTGAAGTTTGAATATGATGCGGATTTGGCTATGATTTTTTGAATTTCTGAGTGGTGAAGAATTGATCTACAAAAAATTCATGTAGAGGCAAGTTGATTATTTTTGGTTGTATAATATACTTGGAGCAAGGTCGTTGATTTTAGAAGAGATGATCAGATGAACTTGTAAGTCTAAACTATTAGGTCAAGTGATTACTCATCAATTAGCTCTCAGAAGGATTGAAACATCAATCTTAGGGTTGAGAATATGCTTTCTATTTCACCTAGTATTTCATTATGTTGTGAAAAACTACCTATAGATGGAAGAAGAGAAATTATTGACATGTTTGCATGGAAATTGATATTGTAGGAACAATTGTACAACGACTGGAGTTTTTAGAGCTGTGAATGGTGTGTATAATTGGGCAATTAGACTTGGTTTCTTACATCCAATATCGGTCTTTGGAAGATGCACAATGGGAAGTTCAGCACCCCTACTCTTGGTATGCTGTTGTCTTCCTTTGAAATTTCTACACCCATTTTCCTTGATGAAAGCTAAGGGGATTCATCCCACTACTTGCTTCATTATACCAGGCCTCCTTTACACCATTGTGTTATGAGGGACATGTCCCTCTTTCCTTCTTGTTTCTTATTGGAAATGGTCCTTGAAGTGGTGGTAAGGTAGAATAACGTCAAGTCGTAAAGTAGTATACTACTAGAATCTTCACACTTGACACACTTTAGCTTGAGAAGCCACCAACTCCAAGGGTTAGCTCAACTGATAAAGGCCTACAAGGAAAAACATTGAGGTCTATAGTTTGGGTCCTCTTGGGGCCAGGACGCGAGAAATTACTCTTGAATCCCCTCGTATTGGTATGGAAAGGCTGTCTTTGATCGGGCTGTGGTCAGTGAGGACAAAGCCACATCAGGACCCAAAAAAGAAAAAACAAAAAAGGTTGAGAGAGCACTACAATGTCTGAAATGTCCTTTTCCTGGTTGTATTTGTTGAACTTGTTTGAAGTTATTGGTAATTTTGACATTTCAGCTATGTGTACACCCTTTCACGTGAAAAGGGTTGTTCCATAGTTGCTCTTAACTCTTAAATGTACAGATATTTGAAAACAGTTTTCTTAGCTTGTATTTTGTCTGGTCCCTCCATTATATCAACACTTCTATCATTGTAATTTAAATTTTGGTAGATAAATCCGCGAAACAATATTGATTCTCTTCCACGATTAGCCACTCCCCAGCTCTTATTAACCCCGGGCCGAATTCTCTCATTTTGATAGAATGTAACAGAGAATGACGAACCTGAGTATCAGGGGCTTTTAGAGGGAAGGTTAATGACCTATACTTGCCCAATGGATACAATCTGCTCATCGTAAAACTTCATATGGTTTTGATAAATCCATAGGACATATATGAGTGGAGCCTGTTGTGATATGGTTGACATAGTTGGATTGGAGTTCTTAGTTATATGTTAAGGAATGTCATTATCTTGCAAATGGGTGTATAAATTTTAACAACTAGTGACCAGAAAATTATTCTGTTCCTCTGGGTAAGATCTTACCAGAAACATCTCCTTGCTCGCTGTAACATCCCATCAGCTTCATTACTTCTTGGATGTAGTTGCAAGTGTCGGAGGAAATTCTCTGGATAGAGGAAGCAGCTCTACTGCATTCCAAAAAAAATTAATGGGATGCCATTTTACCAAACTCGATTCATGTCAAATCTAAATCAAGCAATAAATTATGAGCTGAATTTGAGCAAGAGGGGGTGTTCGGTTCAGTTCGGCTCAATTCACACCCATACTTTTTATAAAGATATTTATCGCAGGTAACCAATTGGTATCTATCACCCCTTACTACAGGTAACGGGTACAACATTCTATACCCAAAAAAATATGGATTATTTTCCTACTGGTAAAGTTTCCTAACCTGCTCGTATCCATCACGTAATTAACCGCAGGGTACCCAACACGTGTTAAAAGACGTAAATTTGGGCATAGAAAAAATCATGTATAAATTTCTGGCACTTATTGTCAGATAATACTACTATGATTTATATCTGAGGTATAGGCAGTAAGCCAAATATAATCTTATATTTCTGTTTATGCTATTATTCAACCAAATACAAAGTTTTGTGTGTGTTTGCACTCACCACTCTTAACAAACTTAGAAGATACCTATTTGGGCTTGTTTACATTCATTGAGTATATACTTCTGCAACTTTAAAGTTTAACCATGTATTGTGTTTCAAACTTTGTTGTGGACTCGATGAAAATAATTTTCCAGGTTCCTCCCTGTTGTTTGTTAAGTGCATGGGATGTTTGTGACAACTCCATTAATTAATTTAACTATTTAATGAATTTAATTACACACACACACACATATATATATATATATATATACAGAGAGTGAAGATGTAATTCTTCTACAAAACATCAAGACTAAAATACTCCCTTTACAAATTATAGTTTCCTTTGTTTTATCCATATATAAATAATATAGGTTCCTTGGTGTACTATAATTACACCAGGAGTGGTAGGAGTAATCAAGCTGTGAAACTTAAGCCCATTGCTTTGAGCATCTTACAGTTCCTGTTGATACCTCAGTACACAGCTGGTATCTTAAGATTCAAGATTCTCCAAAATTAGAAGCTTATGTAGCTTAGCATTAAAAATAAATCCTACTTTATACAGCATGATACGGAAGAAACTTCATAAATGCTTTTTTGTAAATGAAGGAATGCTATAGGACTAGGTATTGAAGAGTACCTTGGCCTCAGAAATTTGGTTTGCCAATTGGTTATGTTCCTCTTTTGCTTTGTTGTACCGATCAATCACTGACTTCATGCTGCTAGAAGTAGCATTAAATTTTGTTAGCTTTTTTTGCTACCACTTGTATATACATTTTGTGTTCAAACTTTTAAACATATTGTGTAGCACCTGTTATTTAGAAGAAATGTTGATATAAAACATAAATTTTTTGTGTAAGTTCTGATATAGCATGCATCACGTCCATTAGAAATGACTTTTTTTTTATCCTTTATTCTTGACATGCATATTAAGTTGCACTGGCTTGTTAGTCAATTTTATCATTGTTTGAAATGACGAATTGGCTATGTCCATGTCATATGTTTGTCAACGTGGTTTGTCATGATGGAAATTTAAAAAAAATAAAAATAAAACAAAATACAAATTGTTCATCCTGTTTCTCATCCATCTCCATATCCTTCAGAGCACCATCACGACATCACACCAACAAAAACCAGTAGCTACAACCTTATGAATCCAACTCAAATTTCACAAATCCTAATACTCACAAATCAACAAAACTCACTTTCAAAAATCTAATTCATGCAAATCAAAAAAATCTAGTCTCACAGATCCTAATTCTCAAAAAAACAACCCCACTTTGACAAATCCTCCTGCAACTTCATTCTTCCTCTTTTACAAACACTTGTACAAACAAAACCCTTACTACTACCGATCAAAACAACAAATCAATCTTAAGGCCCAGATCTGCCCCAATTCAAATTGTCGCCGGATTTGATGGAGATTCAAATGTTTTGTTGCCTAGCAGAATTTAGTTTTATTTTTTCAGTAATTAATTTGGGTTTGGCGGATGTTGGTTGAGGTCGGCAGCGGTGCTAGGTGGTGAATCGATTGGGAATTCGAGCGTTGTTTCATGGCGAATTGTGGGCGATTGATTATTCGTATGTTGGGGTTGGTGGATTCCTTCATTTTCCTCATGTTGGTGATAAGTTTGATGGAGAGTTTTCAGGGTTTGGTGAACAAGTGTGATGGAGAATTTTCTTGGTTTCCTAGTTGGTTGAAAAAGAACTTTAAAATTGTTTTTTTTTTCTTTTATTATTTTTTATGGTGCCTGGTTAACTTATTTTCTTTTCTTTTGATTGTATATGTTTGTATTTTTTTGGTGATAATACACTAAAATTTTATTTATTGTTTAGCATATATTTAATTATTACAGTATTTTGATTAATTTAATTTTCATTTTATGATTTTTTTATGATAAATTGTTTGGTTTTCATTGATTTACTTGACTTTATCGTTTAATATGTTAAATATGAGATCCATTTATTTTTACAAAAATTTCTAATACACGTCATCGATGCCACATAATGTTTTAATCAGTTGAATAATACACACAAGCGTCCAACATAGTACGACGTATATATGCTGTTAACTTTTAACATTCATGGACAGAATTTTCATTTTTTGTAAAAAAAATATAGTTTAGTGAGTTGAGTGTAAAAAAATTCAGTTGAATGAGATAATTGTAAATTTGACTTCACTTCGGGGGAGGAAAAGTGATTTAACCCACAAAAAATAAACAAAGTTTTTGCAGAATGCAAATTAAGCAAAGAAAACTAAGTTGGATATTGAGCAAACTAATGATTCTCATTGGAACTCAAATATGGTTAAGATAACAAATGAGTACCACAGACTAGTCTATAATGTGTTCTAGAATTTCTAAAGTATGTAAACATAAAAAAAATTAAACGACATACAGGTCCGATGGAAAATTTATGAAGACATGATGAAGATAGTATACTAAGTTTTTACATCATATCTGTAGCAAGTGTATGGAATGAATCTACTGGTCTCTGACCTGAGTTACCTAACAAAATTGGTGAAGATTATAAGGAGTCTTGAAGATGAATAGAAGGGGAAATCGAGAAAGGGGTGGATATGAGCACAGCAGCTTTTGCCTTTTGAAAATGTGAACAAGTTGGACAGCTATGGTTAAAGGTGTTATAACTTTTAAAAAAAAGGCTATATTAGAGATAATGACTCTTCCTACAGTAGTATATTTTAAAGTGGAGACGTATACAAAGTCTCTATGGAATTGTATGGATCTCAAGAAACTCTGTAATGATTCAGTGGGAATTATTGCATGGAGCTAAAGAACAGCAGGGGAAGCCTCAATAGAAGTCTGTTTTCTTGATACATCCTTTAAATATTTGTAGGTAGAAACCAACAATATGCACTGAACCTAGACATTCTAGAGAGTACTTACCACATTAAGACCTTTTTCTTTTTTTGAAAAATAAAAAATACATAAACCATTAGAAAGAGCCAAAAAAGTGGTGCAAACTCTTGTAGACACGCAGTATAAACAACATATGGGAAACAAAAGGCAAACCTTTGCTTCCAATCAAGACAAAAAAAATAAAATAAAATCCAATTCTAAGTTTTTTCCTTAAAGTTTCAACCTTGTTGACATTTTTTAGGAAAGTTGTCTTGGTGGAAGCAAATCCTCCCTATATAGGGAACCTCCAAAAATATCTACATAAAGCTCCTAGGTTATGTTTGTTTGCAAAAAAAAACATGCTTGAGATTGAAATATTTCTCTTAATTTAACACTATTTCGGACTATTTTATCCTATGATGAGGGATTAATAGTCTTTTAAATAGTTCTATGGACTATTTTTTGTCATTCCTAAGACTATTTATGAGGGATTTTATAATCCCATGATGAATGTGGGATTTAATAGTCCCCTCATTTTAAGTTATCAAATGGTTTTATGGGACTAATAGTCCCACATCAATGGACTAATAGTCCGTCGTTGAAGGATTAGATAGTCCGAAATAATGTTAAATTAAGACTAATAGTCCAATCCTAAATTTGTTTTTTGCAAACAAACATGGCCCTAGAGGAAACTCTCCTAGAAAAGTCTACAAAATTCACAATGAAACCCAAAAACACCTCATGGAGCCAAAATAAAAGAACGACCATGAAGAGAAAATGAATATAGTTAATTGGCCTCGCTCTTCCTACCCAATACCTCTTATTACATTCCTTTCGAATTTCCATCAAGTAGTACGAGGCACCAAATCCTTCCATTCTTTCCATATCTTCACCCCACACCAATCCTGCAATGTATTTCATATCTTCATCCAGTGCTTCAGACACTACTACTGCACTCACCCCCTGAGGAAATCTCAACTTTTCGGAAGTTCTATTCCAAATCTACTTCCTCTCATTATGCTCAGTCAGGTATACATCTTTGTGCTTTTAATGTTTCGTCAACTTGCCCTGGTTGGATCATTGACAAAGGTGCTTCTAAGCATATGACCGGATCCTCCACTCTCTTTTACTTAATATACGTCTTGTTCTGGAAAAGACAAGGTTCACGTAGCTGATGGTTCCCTCTCTTCTATCTCTGGGAGAGGCTCTGTAGTTTGTACTCCTTCATTGACATTATCATTTGTTCTCCATATTCCTTCATTTACTGCAAATTTGTTACCTGTTCAACGTCTTTCTAAATCCTTACACTGTTCAGTAATCATTTTCCCATCTCATTGTGTTTTTCAGGATTTGGTGACGGGGCAGAAGATTGGTAGTGATAGTGCAGCTGGTTGTCTCTATTATTCTCCAACCCAAAAAGGTTCTAAGTGTTATCATCATACTTCACACAAAATCTTTGTCACTCGGGATGTTACTTTTTGGGAATTGAAACCTTTTTATTCTTCTTCACCTTCTCCTCAGGGGGAGGATGTTATTGATGAGGAGAAGCTTCCTCCTGAGACTGACATTACAAGTTTTATTACACCATCTTCTCATTTACCTCCTGTTATTTCTGATAATTCTACACAGGGGAAGTTACAATTACAAGAGTCAAATGCTAGACAGAATGAGCCTGAGTTGAGAACCTATGTTCAAAAAGGCAAGAATAAGGTCCTCACTTCTGCAGCACTACACCAACCCTGCTCAGAACCTAGTCCTGATAATGTTATGGTGAGACTCCTAATCTTACTTTTTCTTCTGATGATATTGACATTCCTATTCCTCTTAGAAAAGGAGTTAAGCTTGTACTCAACATCCTATCTCTAATTTCTTAGCCTATAATAAATTATCTGCATCCTACCACTCATTTGTTTCTTCCTTGTCTTCAATATCTATACCTCAGGGGTGGAGAGAGGCAATTAGTGATGAGAATTGGAAACAAGCTATGATGGGGGAGATGAATGCCCTAGAAAAGAATGATACATGGGAACTAGTTTCTCTTCCTTATGGGAAAAAATCAGTTGGTTGCAAATGGGTGTATACAGTCAAACAGAAGCCAGATGTGATAGTTGAGAGACTCAAAACCAGACTAGTTACAAAAGGGTATACTCAAACTCATGGAATTGATTTCCAGGAGACATTTACTCCGGTGGCGAAGATGAACTCTGTTCGTACCATAATCTTATGTGCAGCTAACTTTTGCTGGGATATTCAACAATTAGATGTGAAAAATGTGTTCCTTCATGGTGACTTAGAGGAGGAAGTATACATGAAAATTCCCTCTGGTGTTGCTTCATTTGTCACCAAGGGTAAGGTGTGTAAACTGCGAAAGGCTCTATATGGTTTGAAGCAATCTCCCAGAGCCTGGTTTAGTGGATTTCACAAAGCAATGATAAGATTTGGGTACAAGCAGAGTCGGGCAGATTATACTCTATTTGTCACACAGATAAAAGGTAAGACTACCATTCTTATCGTTTATGTTGATTACATTGTGGTGACAGGGGATCATAGAGAAGAGATGGTTAATCTTAAAACGAATCTAGCCAAAGAGTTTGAGATTAAAATTCTTGGTCCTTTGAAATATTTCCTTGGTATTGAAGTTGCAAGATCTTCCAGTGGGATTTTTCTATCTCAAAGGAAGTATGTCGTTATCTTTTAACAGAAACTGGCATGTTGGGATGTAAGCCTACTAATTCTACTAAGTTAATCATCATCTAGTAGGTGGCACAGGACATACAGTTGATAGAGAAAGATATCAACGTTTGGTGGGACGATTGATATACCTCTCTCATACTAGACTTGATATATCTTATGTTGTGGGAATAATGAGTCAGTATAAGCATGTTTCTCGACATTGTCACATAGAAACTATTTACAGAATTCTAATGTATCTCAAGTCTGCTCCTGGGAAAGGTTTATTTTTCGCACCACATGGTCATATGAGAGTTCCGACTCAGATTGGGCCGACTCTATAGAGGATCGCCGTTCTACACCAGGTTACTGTTTATTTGTTTGAGGTAACCTTGTTACTTGGCGTAGTAAGAAACAATCTGTTGTAGCAAGATCTAGTGCTGAGACTGAATATCGAGCTATCGCCTTTTAGGTATATGTGAACTAATGTGGCTTCAAATCTTGCTATAAGATTTGGGTGTTACAACTAAAAGGCCTATGCAGTTATTTTGTGATAATAAGGCATCCATTAGTATTGCAAACGACTCAGTACAACACGATAGAACGAAGCACATTGAGATTGACAGACACTTTATCAAAGAAAAGTTAACTAGTGGTCTTATCTGATTACCTTTTGTCAAAACAGAATATCAACTTGCTGATATTTTGACTAAATGTCTTAGTAGTAAGATGTTTCATCCACTATGTTTCAAGTTGGGTATGCGAGACATCTATACACCAACTTGAGGGGGAGTGTTAGAAGATATGATAGAGATTTACCATAATTATAGCTTCCATAATCAGTATGTACACATTACTGTAATTTAGGAATTACCATAATTGTAGTTAGGATACTTGTGTATATATATATATTCAGTCTATGTAATAGAGAATTAATATTCAATGAAATAAACGATCGCTAGCAAGCCCCATCCCAAGTGACTATCTTTTCTCATTAGAGAAGAAGAGAAGAGTGGAGTAGGGCTTTGATTGTCGTGAACCACTTAAAACCGCTTGTGCTCTTTACATTTCTGCACTAGTCTACGTTTACATACTACTATATTGTTTTATTAGGTGTTCTTGCTATAACTGCCAAAATCTAACTTGATTTTCCTTAAAACAGGAGAAGGGGTTTTACAACTTTTTTCCTTTGCATAATACGTTAAAGTATTAGTAGTTAAAAAAAAGGACTATGAATCCCCTCCCCCTCTTTAGTCTATTTTAGAGCTTTTGGGATCTAAGAGAAATATTGTTTAATTCTTCACCAAATTATAAGAAGCTCAAAGCTTTTGGATGCTTGTGTACACATGATTAAGACCATATGCAGAAAATAAACTTCGTCTCAAGTCTAGACCTTATATCTTTTAAGATACTTTAGATCACAAAGTGCGTATAAATGTCTGAGAATATTTCTATAGGCATGCTATACATGTTTCGCCATGTTCAATTTATTGAGATTTCCTTTTATAATTACTCAGAGCAATGAATCATTCACTGAAAATACTTTATCTGCTTGGTTTAGTCTTTCTTTGTCACTTGGTGCTTCTTTTCCTCTAGGTTTTCAAAAGCATGTCACTTCTCATATGGAAACTATGTACCATGCATGAATCTACCGACGAGGACAATTTAACTAAAATGGAACATGTATCTCCTCAACTAGGATCTCCTTGTCCCACTGCCACTGCCTAGAAGAATGGCAACTAGCTCCCAGCTATGTCTTTATGCCCGTATACTCTATATGCTAATTTTACCATCAAACATCCTCTTTTTTCACCACTTGAATATACGTGTATTACTCGAGCACTATGATATCCTAACATAAGATCCTAAGATGTTATGGCTACTGATTTACAACTCTTCTTCATGATGGTACAGGATTTGCTTCTGAACATTGGCAAAGAAAATTTATTTGGTTGTAAATGAGTTTTTCATTTTAAAAGAACTCTTGATTGCTCCTTGGTGGTAAAGGAATTTCATCAATGGCCAAACATATTAGATGTTAAAAATACGATCCTACAAAGCACTCATAATGATGAAGGATGAAACCTCTTGGGATTTATTCGCTTAGTATCCTTGTCATGTTTACAGTTAAAGAAGGCTTTGTTTGGCCTTAAACAATCCCCTCGTACTTTACCGAGCTCAGCTCCTTTATACTCCAATCTATATTTAAAAAAGAATGCAATTTCAGATTCCTCACTATTTATTTATGATTCAAAAGGAGTAAAGCTTTACATGTTGGTCTACATAGGTGGCATTGTGGTAGCTGACAAAAACAACAGTTTTCTAACTCATTACTCAACTCTTAGCTAATCGTTTTTCATTGAAGTTGTTAGTCATGGGTTTGAAGCCGTTTTGGCTTTTTCCTCGCTGTGCATGCACCAAATCAGAAGGTGAGTATTCACATATGATTGAAACAAAAGTCTTGCATTGATACCAGAGCAATTGCTCCTTGGTTCTTTGCAGCTGAAGTTGTTGGCTTGCAAAATGTGCAGATTTCATATTGAAATCTCGAGGATTGTAAGAGATTTGCACATCATGGTTGTGTATGCCTGTATTATAAATAGAGGTCCTAAAAGGAGCAGAAGGATGTACCAATTCGAGAGCAAAGCAATAGTTTTAGTGTGAAAGTTACTTTTTGATTGTTAGACTTTAGAGTGTTTCTTAATCTACCAAAAAATAGTGGTAATATACAATAGTGTTGCGAGTTCCTCTGGATACAAGTGTTTCGTCCCGAAAAAGTTTTCTTTAGTTTTTCTTCATTTGGTGGCATCTCAAGTTTTAGTCTAAAGGTTGAGAGAGATTTATTCCTTATTTTCAGAGTTTGCACAGTAATTTTTACCTCTTATCATTTGAGAGAATTTTTCACCTAAATTTTGGTGTTTTTATGTTGTGTATTTTTATTCTTGGCTTGATAATACATTATTAGTATCACGATCTTTAGATTATTCAAAATAATCTTAACAAGTAATATCGAGTAGTACCAGAGCTATTGGGTCTATCGCAAAAGCGCGGAGAACCAGACTTACACTTGCATGGCGAATTGGTGCATTACGTTGGTTGTTCCTACTGTATTTGTACAAGTTAAAATAGAGGAATAATCCGGTGCCATGATCAAATTAACGTCTTCAAATTATGCAATCTGGAAGCTGAATGTAAAATATCCCTTGCTGTAAGGATTAATGTGATCTTTATTTTTTTTTGACAAACGAATTAATATGGTCTGACATAGAAAAAAGGAGTCAGTCCCACGGGAAATACTGGGGCAGACCGGACACAGATGAATAGGAAGATAGTCTAATGGATTGACTATAGCCTGTTTTATTTTTTATAAGAGTACTTTAGTTACTTATATAATAAATTTTAATTTAAAAATTATATTTAAAATTTTAGTTTAAGTTTCTACTTGACTTTAGTCTCTAAATGACTATATATTATAAATATTATGAGTACATATAATAAGAGTCCGGATCTTAAGCTCACCCCTTATTCAACTCACAGCTCACCCTCCTTTAGCGACGGACCCGACGAAGGTTCGGTCATACAACCGTCGTCTATATTTTTAGCGACGGACAACATATAGCGTCGCTAAAAGTATAGACGGTTGTATGACCGAACCGTCGCCGGGTCCGTCGCTAAAGGAGGGGTGAGCGCAGGTGAGTTGGATAAAATGTGAGCTTAAGATCCGGACCGAATATATATATATATATATATATATATATATATATATATATGTATATATGTGTGTGTGTGTGTGTGTGGGGGGGGGGAAATGATCCGTGGAATACGTTAGCTAGAGGGACTTTTTCAACTAACGCTGATCCAGCCGTCCAAAATTAGAGTGAATGGCTAAGATGAGGGCTCAGCCGCTACTCCCTCTAGCGGCCAGCCAAAATTTTTTGTTGGCCGCTACTTCCTCTAGCTGTCAGTCAAAACACCGCTAGAGGGAGTAGCGGTCAACAACAAAATTTTGGTTTAGTTATATTATCCTGATTATCCCTAATTATCTTTATACGTAATATGTATAAGGATAATTTGTTAATAAGTATAAGGATAAGTATAAAGATAATTATTGATTATCTTTATAATTATCCTTATAATTTTTTATTATTTTATTTTACTAATTAATAAGTAGTATATACGAGGATAATTAGGATAATCAGTAATTGGGCCAATTTTTTTTTGTTGGCCGCTACTCCCTCTAGCGGCTGGCTCCGGGCCAAATTAAAAAATTCTCTCTGCTGGGCGTTAGAGGGAGTAGCGGCCAGTCAAAACGACGACGTTTTGACTGGCTGCTACTCCCTCTAGCGGCCAGCAGAGAGGATTTTTTAATTTATTGATGGCCGTTACTCCCTCTAGCGGCTGGGCATTTATCTCAGCCATTAACTTTAATATTGGACTACTAGATTAGCGTTAGTTGAAACAGTATTAATAACTAACGTTTTTCACATATCATTTCCCTATATATATATATATATATATATATATATATATATATATATATATATATTATTGATTACTTTAGTTATTAATTCTATTACATGTAAGAGATCTTTAGTTAATTAATGTTACAAAATAAGTCTAACTTAACTGTTAGTTATTAAAAATATAGTTAGCTAGCTTTTAAAATTAAAATCATAACGACAACTCATTATTCTATAACAATTATATTCCTAAATAACTATATAAGAAAAAAATTATGAGTAAATAATAATTAATATAAATTTTTTTTAATGTATATTATAAAATGTATTAATGATTAAAATTTAGTAAATCATTTTATTTTATATAGGAGACCAAATGTTAATTAATTTTCTAAAAAATCTTGACTTATATATTACTACTAAAAATTTAAGAAAAAAAATTTAATTTCTTTTTATAACTAAAATCATGATCGTAACTTATTATTTTATAATAATTTTATTTTTTATAAAAAAAATAGTTAATTAAGTATAAAATTAGAGTTTGAGTTAAACATTGCGTTTAATTAAGTATAAAATAAAGTTACTTTGTTTCGTTAGAATTTCAACAGAGGTGTGTCTAATTCAAATTATTTTAAATTCAAAATTTATGAAGTTACATGAAAATTGACTTTATTAGGAATTTGCATGAGATTGTTAAGATTATAAATAGAGAAAGATTAATAAAAATCTGTATGAGATTACTTCAAACTATTGTATGAGATTTGATGATGAATGTATATTTAAAGTATATTTATAAAAGTAAATTTTGTGAAGTCATTAATAAAATGATGAGTACAAGAACTTAGAATAGAGGAAGATCAAACATATTAGGTTGATCTCTCTGAATTGACCCAATTGAATGTAACATATATGAATTGTTGATTAAAGTATATTCGTACACGTCTTTAATGAAAATCAATTGTATTAGGACTTAGAATAGAAAGATCAAAAATGTTAGGTTGATCTAAATTGAATTAACTTTATCTGATGAACAAATGATTAAAATATATTTGTAATGATAAGTTTTGTAAAGTACTTAATGGAGAAATAAATGTACAAGGACTTAAAATAGAAATATCAAAACTGTTAAGTTGATCTTATTAAAGCTTTCTATGTATAGTCGATAGGACCAGCTTATCGTAGAGTCACTCTACCAAATAGTAGTGTGATCATAAACAACAGAGTCGACTTATTCACTGCAGTACACAAGACAAAAGATCGTAGAGCTCTTCTACGAGTCATACACAAGTTGAAGATCGAAAAAGAGAAAACTGATCGAAGAGGGATATACTCTAAGAATGTTGAGTATAGCCTTAATCACAAGGAATCTCTAGAATGACTCTACAAAGGCTAAATTGTAATAATATCCTGCCTAGTCATAAAGAATAAGCCAGTTCGCAGAGTAACCAAGATTTCGTAGAGCAACAGTTGATACTGTAAGGAGACAAAGGGATAATTAGATCGTAGAGTTGTCCTCACTAAAGTAGAGTTGCTAAAGCATTTAAGAGAATGAACAGAAGTCTGCTGAGTCTGCCCAAGCATCAAAGAGTACTCATTCATAGAGTAAACAACAGAGCATAAAGTAGAGCAAAAGTAAAGCCATAATCGTAGAGTAAAGTATAAGACTCAACTCTACGATTCTCATCACTCTACTATCATTAAAGTTCGTAGAGCAAAGTCACATTTGATAGAGAAGGCTGATAATGAGGTCATCTATAGCTCGGACTTAGATCGAGGACATAGATTGGATCCGGTGCAAGTTTCTATTAGACATGTGACGAGAGGACGAGCTAAACGGTTCAAGGAAGGATTTATGAGATTAATACAAGAAATGTGGAAGGAGAATGACATGCGTACTTAGTTTAGGGAGGATGAGATTATGCCCAAATTCATTAAGATGATTCAACGGTGCGTTGTCTCCGATCAGTCCAGTGCAAAGCAAGAACATAATTCGGGTTTGAAGTTCAAGCATTCCCGCCCCGGCGGGCTTTTCAGCCCAAGAACGCCTGACCCGGCGGCAACCTCTCTGCCAAAAGCCGTCCCAGCGGACTAGGAGGCCGCCCAGACGCAGACCTCTTTGATGACACCCGCCCCAACGGGGTACCCTAGATTCAATTGGCGCGTTTTTCCAGGCAGACGCATTTTGATAGATTTTGAGCGTGAATTTGTTTCCTAAACTCAGTATTTACTTTATTTTATCTATTTTCTATTATAATTTGGATGCTAGATTAAGATTTTGATTCCAAAAACACTTATTGATTTCTTTTAGGATTCCTAGGGTTTCAATTCTTATTATTTAAAGACTCATGGATGTAATTCATTAATTATCATTAAATAATATTCAGATTTAATTACTTGTGAGATTATTCTTTACTTTTGATTTTTTGAATAATTTCCAAGTATTTTTCTTAGTTAATTCTTTGAGATTTAATTTGACTTATCATACAACAATTCATAGTTGTGTGTGGCGTCTTCTACCGCATCAATCGTCGATTGTGTCGAGTTTCCTGTTTCAATATAAACAAGGGGTTTAGGTGTTGTTGGTGTTCCATTCAACGCATATTTCATTGCTTGATCGATTGTACCAAGGTTCTCGTCTCAATATAGACGTTCAGTTGAGTTGTCGAGAGAGTTTCACTCTATCAACTGTGCTAGAAACGATCCGAACGACAACCACCTCACACAAGCGTGTTGTGGAGTTGATGTTTGTTAAATTGAAGGTCCCGAGGTATTCAACATTGTATATTTGAACAAGATCAAAGATCAGATCGTTGTGTCGAACAACTAGTTTGTTGAAAGAGAAAATTATTAGTTGGTAGATAAAGTTGCAGTCTGATGTGACTGGTCCAAGTCGAAAAGTAACCTGACACAACTAGTTCAAAAGGTTAACATCAAGGATCCTTGAGTATCTGTGTCATAAATACCTCAATTGACACTTTGCAACAGGAAGTTTTTTGAAAGACTATAAATACCTTCGAGAATTCAAATCCGAAGAGGTTGGGAGATTGGCAGAGCAAAATGACTAAGAAACCAAGTTAGTTGTTGATAGCGGTGAGATTAGAGTGGCAGATCAGAAGGCCAATAGCAAGAATCACTCTACCATTCACGAAGAACACTCAGAGATGAAAAGATGAAGACGTAGAGCAGTTTTACTCTACGACTTGAGATGTGTTCGAACCTGCTAAGTACAAGAAGATGTCAAACCATATTACAAAGCTTAGCTAACACATCAAGGATGATCATGAGTAGCTGAAGTACTAGAAGGAGTCAAACATCAATGTCAAGATCAACAACACCCAAAAGATGATCTCAATCAAGCTGCTAAGTACCATAAGAAGAAGGCGCTTAAACACTATCTTAGCAGCACATCCAACATATAACAACAAACAAGAAATCGATTGTATGAGTTACTTTCGTCCAAGTCTAAGTGAAGTGTGTAGGTATGAGTGACCTAATCTAAGTGACCTAGTATGTGTAACCGAACTGCTAATACTAAGTGACTCAGTACCGAGACTAAGTGACTCGAAGGAACCTTAGTGGTTCAGTTGTAAGAGGTCTTAGTGACCTGATCTTAGTGACCTTATCCTTAGTGGATATCATGCTCGTTGGAGTGGAAGAATGGATTAGGAGTTATCAGTCTCTAAATCACTTAAAACTTTTTGTGTCATTTATTTTATGTCAATATATATTGTTATATTTGCTATGAGTGTTCCAACCACAAGTCTAAATTTAGATTTGAGATTTCCATAATCTTTAAGGAAAATTTTCCAAAGTATATTTCACTGTGCATAATCAATACTGATTAACTGATTATTTGGCAATACATCTTTAATTAATCGAAAAGGTATAAAAATCTATTCAACCCCCCTTTTAAATCTTTAGTGTGACTCCGGGAAACAACATACTTGATATTTGACATTACAAAAAGAATATTGTATAAAAAATATAAAATAATTTTTATTTATCATTTAAAATCAGATTGTATATAGTAGTTAGTTGCACATCCTTAATTTTAAATAAATGCTAGTGGTTTAACTTCAAATATTTTTTTTCATGTCCTAAGACTATTATTATTATTTTCTTAAATTTTTATTCGTAACATTTGTTTATTGTAAATTTGAATTGTACAATTCATTGAAGAAATATAAAAGCAAATCTGTTTTTTTAATATATAATTTTTTTATAATTTATTTAGAGAGTTGATATTTTCACAAGTAAAAGTAATTATAAGATTTCTCTTATAGGAATAATAAATAGGTCCCAAATTCATTTAAAAGAGATTTTGTGAAAATATTAAATTTTACTTATAAAAATATCAATTTCTTTAAATTATGCATTTGAATATTGGTGATGCATTTTTCGTCCAAAGTTGGAGATAAAAGTGTGTCAAAGCTTTTATAAACCCCTTAGGTTGCGTTTCAATATCGCAAGAGAACAACTAAAAATGCCTATATTATATTATATTATATTATAGAGTAAAATATAAAAGTGATCACGTACTACAGGGATATTTGGATATTGTCTCTTTTTTTTAGTCAATGTAAAACGAATTTTTTACAATTTGAATTGTGAACCCTATTGTGTCATGTGACGTTGACTTGTACACGTGATACATTGACATGTTAATTTAACACATGTGGACTAAAAGTATCTATTCTCCCAATATTTGAACTTAATACCTTATACTTCCAACACTAACAAAACATTGATTACCAATTAAGTTAAGAATTAATATTATTTTTTAGAAAATTATTACTAACACTAATAGTATTGGTAGAACTTTATTAGTTATTAGTAATATTATTAATAAGTTGTTAATAATTACTTATAAGTTATTAATAATTCTTCTCTTTAACATGATGTTGTTTACTTGGATAAATATTTATAATATATTGTCTTAATAATATTACTTATTAGATATTAGTATATATTAATGGCATTATATAGTAACATTAATATTCTAATAGCATTATTGTTATAGTATACATTAATATTAAAAAAATGAACCTTATTTTTTTATTTATAATTTTTTAACAAAAATAATAATTGAAGTAATGTATAATAAGAATAATTTATGATAATAACAATAATACAATAGTTATAATAAATAAATAATTTAATCTTGTGACCGCATATTTTGTAAAAATAATAAGTACTTTATTTATTCAATATATTTAAATATTTTTTTAGATTTCATCTTTTGCGATAAAAAATGAAGTTAGAGAGGTATAATTAATAGAATAATAAATAAATAAATAAATAATAAAAATTCTAAGATGACTCTTATTCACAGTCTTGACAATCTTCTCACCCGTTCCTACAGGAAAAAACTAGTTAGAGAGAAAGAAAAATTGAATTTCTCTTCTTTTCGTCAAAATTATCTTATTTTTTCATTAGCATTGATGTACATTAATAACAATAATATTGTAATTATATTAATATTATTAATAAATATATCCTAATATCTAATAAGTAATTTTATTAAGAGAATATATTTTATATTTAGTTAAGAAACAAAATTATGTTGAAGAGAATTACTAATAAGTAATTAATAACAACTTATTAATAATATTACAAATTACTAATAACTAATAAGTTGTATTAATACTATTATTGTTAGTAATAATTTTTTAAGAGATAACATTAATATTCTTAACTTAGTTGGTAATCAAATATTTTGTTAATTTTTGTAGTGTGAAATTTTAGGTTCAAATCTTGAAAGAATAGATATTTTTAGCTCAAATGTGTTAAATTGGCATGTCAACGTGTCATGTGTACAAGTCAACGTCACATGGTACAATAGGGTTCACAATCCAAATTTTTAGATAATAAAGGATTCGTTTTCCATTCACTAAATAAAATGGGGCCAATATCCAAATATCCCTATAATACAGGGGTCAATTTTACATTTTACTCTTATATTATCGTTTTATTTCACATGTTTTATGTTCTGCTTAACTTTGTTTTTTTATTCCAGGAAATCTTCGAATCACATTTTGCATCTTTAACACGATTTCATGGTTGGAATTTTTTTAGGAAATTGATATTTTCATGACTTTTTGATAATTTCAGATGAAAAGTGTCGCTACAGGATCTATAACGACGATTTTTATGTGAAAATATCAAAAAATCATATGAAAAATATGAAATTTCAATTTTAGCTTCATGTTCCAATATATTGTAATGTAAAATTTTATTTTTTAGAGAACTATTGTAATGTAAACTCAATACTTGACAGAAAATAACTTTCTTTATTTTTTTCTTTTTCCTACTTTTTTTTAAAATTATTTTTTAAATACTACATTTTTTTAATATTCAAGATTCACAATATCCAAACACGGGGAAAATATGAATAGGAATAGACAGCAAAGGGGGGGTGAAAAGTGTGAATAAGAAAATCGTACCTTGCTAGGGTTAGGGTTTCGTGTTGGCTGAGGATGAGAGAAATCCACGAAAAGTACGGAATTGATTGATTGATTGAAGAGGGGAGAAGAACAGGTGAGCGATTACTCCAACGGCACGTGACAGAACTCTTAGAATTCTTCTTCTTCTTACAGGTGTTTTTAAGCTTAAATCTCAGACTTGCTTCTTTGCTATGATAAGCATTCAAGTTCAAATGCTTTCTTTGCCATCCTTTTCCTTGCTCTTTAGAGCCCTTATGCTGAATTCTTCTTGCTTGCAGGCCCTTGATCTCCATTGAACATTCTACAGATCATGAAACCGGCAAGGAGGCCCCGTTCCTCAGTGATTGGGGAAGGGTTCCCATCTTTTGGTTCTTCCAACATTTTTTAGGAGCAAGTTCTGGCTTATGACTGTACAACTTCTCTCTCACCAGAGAAAGAAGGTTTGTTTCTATATGTTGCGGCTTGCGGAGATTTGGGTGACTTTCCCCATTCTGTTTGCATTCACCGCATATGCATAAAGAAACAAGAGTACCATTTCAGTCCCCTTCCCTTTTTGTCTATTTCATCTAGCCACCTTCAGGAATGGCAACATTGGATCAACGAGATACTTGGGAATGTTGATTATGTGGATGTACTAAAGAAAAAAAGATGACATTCTTCATTGCATCCAGCTATGCAGGAACACTCGTATCAAACAGAACCATGGTGCTCCTCTACATGCATATTCGTCACTGCTTGGGGGGAATTCACCTCTTCTTTAGTGGATGTCTATGTCATCTACCAGTAAGCATTTCCCCCCTGCGCGTGAGTCATGCCTTTGGTGAGATGATCGCTGAAAAGTGGATTTTATATCCGCGAATCGATGCACATTTTAAGCATAATCGTTGTTAATTCTTTGCGCTCATGTTCATTTTTACTTGTTTCTTGTTATTTCGAGTGTAAGGTGGTTGGTGTGGCGAATGATAAGAAAAAGAGGCATTTGGAGCATAATTGGAACAAGAATGAAAAATGGCCACAGTCAGAAAACAAGAGCCATGCCCGTCGGGGCGGACCTATTTAACATGTATACCCTCGCCGGGACAAGGGATCCCGATTTCTGGCAGTCCTGTGCTGAGTCAAACACTGCTGGAACTTGGTAACTAGACTTTGCATGGCACATGGACTCTAATATACATGTGATTTTGGCCAAGACTTCATGTGGGATTATATATTGCTCAACAAACGGGATATTAGATGAGAAAGAGGATTCCATTAGATTAGATTAGAGTAGATTAGATCAAAACCCTAGTTCTTGTTAGATTTGGAGATTGAAGCAACTTGGAGACCATTGAAGATTCAAATTAGGAGCAAGGAAGTAGCATCAAATCTACAGACAATATATTCTATCTTCTCATCTTCTTCTATCTTTGTCTTTTATTGTTTATTCAATTGTGGATTCTTAGTTTTAATTCAATAATCATGAACTAATTCTTTGATTAAGATTACAATGGATCTTATTATGTAGTTTATTTTAATATGCTTCGCTATCAATTATTATGTTCTATTGTGAGGATTGTCTATTGTGATTTGGACGTAATTGCTTAATTGCCTAGCTAACAATTACCGTGATAATGTATATGAACTCGAGAGATAAAGTATAGATTTAGATTTGATCATGTTAGCATGTGTTTGTGATTTCTGCATAGATGTAATTCATGATTTGTGTTTAGGATAGAGATATGCCTTTACGCCATATATAATCTTATAGAGAACTTGTGCTTTAAATCCTTTTTAATTGTAATTCACATAGAGATATAGTTGATTAGTTAATTAGGGTGTCTTGCTTAATTCTATCATATGTGGATTTAAGTGAGTATGGGTATTATGCATCGAGAGATGATTTTATCTGGTTTAGTGTTCTTAATTAACAATTCGGGATAAAGAATAATTGATGAGAATTGTGTTAACTTAAATGAAGCAACAAGTGAAGTTGTGATCTTAAATCTCCGTAATCTTAATTTAACTAGTGGAATTTAATAGTAGTTTAATTTATATAATTTGAAATTCATTCGTTTAAATAAGATTGAGTTGGTTACGAGTTAGTACTTGGTAATTTTTATTAAACAATTCCTCATGGGAACGATACTCTACTTTCACTTTATTACTTGTTGATCACGTATACTTGCGTGTTGTGCGTAATTAGATTTTACCCAACAAGTTTTTGGCGCCGTTGTCGAGGAATTAATTTAATAATTATTTACCAATATTAATTCTAATCAAATTAGTCTTAATTTAAATATTTTTATTTTTATTTTTAATTCTCTTCCTATATTTCTCTCTTTTCAGGTACCATGGATGACTTTGCGTATCAATGGCCATACACGAACATGACTCAACCAAGGGAAACATAAATTGATGGACTTAATGCATTTTCCGCAGAGCTAGTACAAATTGAAACAAATTCTAAGACGTTGAAGGTTATCGCAGCCCAACGGAGTCGAAGGATGGCAGTTACGTGTGACTATTGTGCTGGCAACCATCAAAGTCATCAATGCACCGTCAGTTTTGAACCGGTACAATATAGTGGTGATTACCTCAATAACTATGTTGATCCTAACTATCACCAAGATTGGGGATATCACCCGAATTTTTTATGGAGCTATAATTATGATGACCAACATTATGCTCTAAATCCATCATACACACCGGAATTTTCATGTCCACCTCCAGTGTCACAAGAGACATATAATTCAAGGTTGGAGGAATTGTTGTCCAAGTTCGTAACAGCAAATGATGAGAAGATGAGTAATCAAGCGAGGCCAATTCAAAATCTTACGGATCAGATAGAGCAAATGACCAAAGCCGTAAGAAACCTTCCTCAAAACACTTTGCTTTATGACATGGATGACCAAATTGACAGAGAACCTGAACCAAATATGCGACTGGATGAGCCACAAGATATCAAAAGTGTGGAGACAATTGGGAATAATGAAATAGAGGTCGATGAAGATCTAAATGGGTCATCACCAAAGATCAAAGAGTCAGTCATATTTGCAAAGGCATGCCCACTTGGTAGTCATGTCGTCGGCGAAGCTCTTGATGACATAAGAGGGAGTACAATTTTGAATCCATGGCGGGACGAGAAAGAGAAGATAGATGAATTGCCCATTGTGTGTGACAAGCTTCCATGCCCCAAGGTGATCACATACACAATGGAGAAAACACCTAGCTGTGGGACGTTCTTGATTGAGATCATACAAAATCAGAGCATGCTAGGTGACTTTAATGCAATGACTATCACAAATGGGAACCTACCAAAAGTTACATTATTTTCGATAGATGAAGGGTTCCTCAATTACTGAAGAGGAATTGGATAGCATTGACAAGACAAAGTCAGGCTAAAAGACTATAATTCAAGCGCTAACTGGGAGGCAACCCGGGAATTTTTATATTTATATGCTTTACTAGTTTATTTAGTAGATAGGAATTTAATTTTGCTTATTAAGTTCTATTACCAGTCCAAGTGCTATTCTAATCCTTGTTGTCTCTCTTGATTGCAGGTATTGGAGGTTCAATGGATAGAGATATGCCTTTATGTCATATGTAATCTTATAGAGAACTTGTGCTTTAAATCCTTTTTAATTGTAATTCACATAGAGATATAGTGGATTAATTAATTAGGGTGTCTTGCTTAATTCTATCATCTGTGGATTTAAGTGAGTATGGGTATTATGCATCGAGAGATGGTTTTATTTGTTTTAGTGTTCTTGATTAACAATTCGGGATAGAGAATAATTGATGAGAAGTGTGTTAACTTAAATGAAGCAATAAGTGAAGTTGTGATCTTAAATATCTGTAATCTTAATTTAACTAGTGAAATTTAATAATAGTTTAATTTATATAATTTGAAATTCATTTGTTTAAATAAGATTGAGTTGATTACGAGTTAGTACTTGATGATTTTTATTAAACAATTCCTCGTGGGAACGATACTCTACTTTCACTTTATTACTTGTTGACCACGTATACTTGCGTGTTGTGCGTAATTAGATTTTACCCAACAATCGTGCAAAATATTTTTAAGTGTTGAAGTCTACACTTCTTGAAGCTTGATGTTTTGCAAGCCTCGAAAACGAAAGTCCTAGGAGAGGGAACCTATAGGGGAGCAAACCCTAGGAGGGCGAGTCCTAGAGGAGCTCTTCAAGGATATCTTGGTATCTCCTAACTCTCCTTGGACATGTCTCCCTTCCATGCTAGGTTGGATCTCTTTATTTCCAATCATCATGTTGTTGCACTTTGTTCGGAAGTCACTTCACATCTCCATGGGAATGACTTACTTTATGTAGAGCTTTAGGAGCTTCAAGATGTCATAGATAAATTGAAGCCCAAGCTTTTGGAAAAATGAGTCAGCTGCCCAAGACTCTGAAGGCTCGATAGGCTCCAATACGAAGGCTCAGGGTACCACCATTTTCGACTTGGAGGCTTTAGCTATTCCCCTCTCTTCAGTTCGACAGGTCATGGCCTTTTGATCATGAATTTTCGTAGTATTTTCCATTTCATGTATCAGAAAATTCATGTACATATATTTCATTCATCAAATTATAGTTTCTTTTATCCTTATTGATTGACTTTAATTTGAACGATTCCTTAAAACTTAATATTTATCATTGAATCTTAAGTTATTCAAATTAATACTCTAAGACAACATTAGGTATTATGAATTTTGTCAAAAACATGTATATATATTTTCCACAAACCAACACTTGAATTCATGCCTTTTTTTAAGAAATCAAAAATACATTCAAGTATAAGTGAAAATTTGTCAATTCATTGATAATCAAATTGCTTTTAACGAAAAGCATAACGTTTCATATAATAAATTATGCTTTTGTCGAAGAAAGCATAACGTTCGCCACTTTTAGAGATAAAGTGTAACTCTTTTTTTCCGGGGTTGAGGGCTGATACTCAGGTGCCTCAATTACTTTTGAAGTTGAAAGTATAACTTACAAGGACTTATAGTCATGTGCCTCATTCACTTTTGATGATAAAGTGTAACACTCGGGTGCCTCGTCACTTGGGTTGTCCAATTTTTTGGCAAGTGCGGTCTACGAGGACTTAAAATTGGGCGCTCCGTCACTTGGGTCATCCAATTTCTTGGCAAGTGCAGTCTACGAGGACTTGAAATCGGATGTCTCGTCACTTAGGTCGTCCAATTTCTTGGCAAGTACAGTCTACGAGAACTTGACCACCATTTAGAGTGGACCACCATTTTTGGTGGATTTTTTTTTCAATTCTTGTGCCTCCTCCCTTGGTCATCCAATTACTTGTCAAAGGATATTCCTGAGGACTTAAACCACCATTTTTGGTGGACCACCATCTTGGGTGGATTTTTTTAATTCGTCAATTCTTGTATTTATAGTTCAGAGTTCTTTCGATGGTAGAACCAATATTTGGGTTGTCCATCATTTTGACTTTCGGGACTGCACCATGGGTGATAGTGTTGCACGTTTCTGGAAATAGTTCAATCTCTCCCGCCGCCAACTTCTCTTGGTATACCCTTCACAGACAGTAACAGTCCATAGTGGAGTGTCCTGCGTATTGGTGGAATACACATAAGTCCGGCCTTCTTTTTATCTCTTCCGTTACGACCAACCGAAGCCTTGGAGGCTTCACCACTCCGTGTTCAACCCATTGTTCGTACAAGCCCATGAATGCCTTCTCGTTGCATGTGATAGCCTCTGGAACTGGCATTCTGGTATACTTGTCTCCATGTTTTTCTCTGATTCACTCAAATTTCTCATTCTTCTCCCTCTTGTCCCCTTGTGGGTTTGACTGAGAATCCGCCAAAGCCAAAGTTGCTGTCCTCTTGCCCTTCTATGTAACCATCACATGGTTGGTGGGCAATGTCAATATTCCTCCCAAGTCTTGTGCAAAAGTTAAGAGGGTCAAAAATGAATCACAAGCCTTGGTAATGAGGTGGGGCTTGAAGGCGTCTAAAGCACCATTGTTACATATGCTAACTGATAAGTGGATTTTATATACACTTATCCGATATCTTTTACTTGAATTAGTTGCTTATATTTATGTGTCTTAGTTACTTTTCAAGCATTTTGTGTTCATTTTGTAGGTTATACGTTTGGGAGCGGTGTGAGCGACTATTGGTAAGGAAAAGCAATCCAGATATCAATTGGGCTATCGTGTTCATTTCATGTTCTTGGCTTGGAACTTGAACTATGTTTTAGAGCTTCTTCTAAGCTTTTTGGAACATCTTGAATCATTCCAATCGTGGTTCAGATGCAAGAGTTATGATCTGTGTACCAACGGACGTCGAACTTCGCTGTTTTGGTTAGCCAGTTTCATAGCAGTCACTTCCAGACCACTTTCAGCCTTCATCCGTCCAGAATTTCTGAATCATCAAAGAATGAAAGCTGTAGACCTCGTCGATAGATTCGATTTGATAGGTGGCAGGCCCCGTAACTCTTCCCGGATCAAAAGTTATGGCCATTTTACCAGAGCACACTGCAACAGAAAATTAACCTCATGGGCACACGATTTCCTGCGCGGCCGCGCGAATTATAGTAGCAAAAAGACGCGATTTAATACTTGCGTGCGGCCACGTCCAACTTTAGGCCAATTCTTTTGCGGCCGCGCCACTTCAGAAGTTGACCAAAGCTGACTTTTCATTAAACAGTGCAATTGAAGCATAACGGAGAGAGGGGTTCAATTAGGGTTTATATATTAGACGTATTTTCATTATGTAAGACATATTCCACCCCTTGGGGGCTAAAACTACTGTTACTTTCTTCTTCCAATATTCGATTAGATTAGATTAGAACCCTAGATTAGCTAAGATTTGGGGATTGAAGCAATTGAAGAACATTGGAAGTTCAGAAGTGAAAGAAGAGAAGAAACTCAGATTTGCTATTCTTAATCCCTAACTCTCTTACTTCTATTTGTATCTTTCAATGTATATTCAATTGTGGATCATGGATTCTAATTCAACTATGAGTTAAATTCTATTTTGGGATGGCAATGGAATCTATTGCCTAGTTTATTTTGACATACTTCATTGTTAGCCTTATTGATTGCTATGGGATTGTCTATTAAGATTCATACTTATTTGCTTAGTTGATTGGCCATCAATTACTAGGATAATCCATATGAACTTGAAAGACGGAGTGTGGGTTTAAATTTGATCTTGATAGCTTGTGTTTGTATGTTCTACATGGTGATGGAATATATGATTCGTGCTTAGGATAGACATATACTGAAGCACCGCTCGTAGTCAATTTAGAACTTGGGCTTAAACCCTAATTATTTGTAAATCACATAGACGGTTTAGGTAATTTGGGTGTTCATGTGTATTCTTTCAACTGGGGTTTATATTTGATATGGGTATGGTACATTGAGATATGGCTGTACTTTACTTTCGTGTTCTCGACTAGCAATCCATTGCAAGTAATTTGGCTTAACAGGGAGTGCGTTGATTTAAATTATTTAATAGATGAAATTGTAATCTCAAGTCTTCATTATCTAGTCTCATTCTAGGAATAGTTAGGTTTATTTAATTTAATAGTTTAAATATAAAATATAATATCATTCGTTTAAATAAGACTGAAATGGTTATGAGTTAATGCATGGTGAACTTTATTAGTTAATTCTATGTGGGAACGATACTTTACTTACTCTTTATTACTTGTTGACCATATATACTTGCGTGTTGTGCGTAACTAGAATTTACCCAACACTAACCAAGTTCTTTTCTTCAATTGGTTCTACACACTTCTGTGCTTGGGCCCTGAACCTATCTACGTAGTCTGACAACTCCTCGTTCGGCTTCTACTTGAATCGCATGAGCTCTACGATGGTTACCTATTTCTGCACATAGAAAAATTTCTTAAAAAACTGTAATTTTAAATCATCCCAATCATGGACTGATCCCTTCTCCAAGTTGTAGTACCAACTGAAGGCATTATTCGTCAAAGTCATGTTGAATTCCCTCATCAACAAATTGTGATTGTTCATTTCATTATATCCTAACCATGGAGACATCGACTCCACGAACCTGGCAATGTGTTCCTTGACATTTCCCTTTTTCCCATTGTATTTTGGAAATTGCGGGGGATGCTCGATATACCCTGTCGGGTAAGGTTGTCTCCGAATATGTGCCGGGTAGGGTGGAGTAAAGTCTAACTCCGAAGGTCGGGATGTTTTCTTGTGAAGTTGATTGATCACATTGATCATATCATCCTTTGTAACATATTGGCTCGTGGTATGGACTCTCTGTGGTGTTGTGATATATGGCTGCGGTTGCATTGGCCGTGTGTATGATACAGAAATTGGTTGATGAACACTGGCATCATGTAAATTCTGTATCAATTGTGCTTGCGGCCTGGTACGTTGAACGAGGCTTGGGATGGTTGGAATCTGCACTTGTGAAAATTCGGGGATAGTGGCCAGAATGATGTTTGTCTGAGGCTGGCTGACTTCCAGTCTGAGTTGTGGCACGTCACCACTGTTTCGAGGTTCCAAGTGAATGATTGGAACCGACTGATTCTCTGTCGATGGAGGTACAATCTGGTTCTCTTTGTTGTTGCTGCCATTGTTGTTGTCTTCCACTCCTGCTTGTTCTCCATGCGATCTGCCTGGGAACATGGCCTTGAAGGTGGGGATCTGCATCAACTGATGGCAAAAATTCCCCATTTCCTCTTGCTTCCTCTTCATCTCAAGTATCATGGCAATCATTATCCCTTGTCCTTTCCGTGCTTTCTTCAACGCCTTGAACATCTCCAATTACACATCATTTGCATGCTCTTCTCTTGTATCCTCGTCTTGCCTTCCTGCGTTGGTTTATTGTTGATTGGCCATGTATGGTGATGTTGAACTCCCTTCCGAAGCGTCTTCAATAATTGGTTGATCAAAATCCAGATTTGCGCCTTGGAAAGCTTGAGTTGCTTGCCTTGGAACTGGATCCGGTGAGGTAATGCTATTAATTGTTGAAGCAACTCTTCCTGTTGTTCTCCCACCACGAGTTGTGTACATACCCTTCATGAATTTTACACCTCCCCAGCAGAATTGCCAAAGAAATGTGGGCAAATAAATCGTACCTTGCTAGTGTTAGGATTTCGTGTTGGCTGAAGAGGAGAGAAATCCATGAAAAGTACGAAATTGATTTATTGATTGAAGAGGGGAGAATAACATGTGAGCGATTACTCCAACGACACGTGGCAGAACTCTTAGAATCTAAGAACCTTGTTAGGGTAGCAAGGATTTAGAGAGCCTTCTTGAGTATTCAGGTTGAAAGAGAATCTCTAAATCTCATAATCTTCCAAAAGGTCCAATAGTCCAAAGTGAGCTCCCTTCCCAATGGAGTGGAATGGGTATTTATAGGGTTTTCTGGAGAGTTGTCATGTGATAGGCATATGCCCTCGGGGAAATTTCAAATTTACCCTTAGTCATCAGAGTAATGCCCAGATCGTCCTGCCCTTCTAGCTACCAATCCAATCCCTCAATTAATTCCCAAAATGAGTTGCATCCACGTGTCTTCTGCCTCGGGACACGTGGAAGATTCTCTCGGGTCCAACCCTCTTTATTTTCGGCTTTTTCGTCTTCATTTAATTAGGTCATGTAAACCTTAATTTGTACATCTAATTCAATTAGGGCATATGAACCCTAATTTGCACTTGGGCCCACAAAAAGAAAAGATATGATTATCATAACCTTCTTTTGGTATATTTTGATCACTCAAAAATTGAATAAAATAATTGAATGCTAACACAACTGTTTTGTAATTACTTGGACTATGTTTGTTTGCAAGAATTATACTTGAGATATGACTATTAATCTCAAATGTCTTGTTTGTTTTCAAATTTAGACTTGGGAGTATTAGTCTAGAGATTATAAAATGGCTTAATAGTTTTTAGATTATAAATTATAATCTTAAGATTAATAATCTTAGGATTATAATCTCATGTATTATTATAATTTCGGGATTATAATTATTGCAAACAAACGTAACCTTAAAGTTTGTTCGATTAAGTATATTAAAGTAAGTTAACAATTTTGTTCCATTATTTTCAATTTTCAATTTTCACTTTTTATTTATTTATTAAAAAGGATCTAAATTAAGTAGCCTCACCTACCTACTATCCTTAATAGGCTGTGAAAATTATCTGACGTAATCAATTTTTTATAGGGATATTTAATAGTTACATAATCATGAAACATGGACTGATCTATGAACTTTAGCTAATTAAAGGAATATCCCAGTAGTTATAGCTAGGCTATATCTTTGGGTTAGTGAAGAGATTTTATGCCAAATATTTCTAATTAATTCTTTCATTTTAAAAAGTTTATGGAACGAGTTAATAATATACTACTCCATATGTTTCTTTTTATTTATCTTTATAAAGATCGAAATTTGTTCTTTTTTAATTGTCATCTATAAATATTAAAAATATATTAATAATTTAGTTTATTATATTATTTGTACGTTAAATATTATATTGGATATGACGTGAATCTTTATTAGATTTGAATTTAAGTATTGCCTAGAATCCATTTTCGTTTAAGAAAGTTATCTTTCCTAGTCATACATCAATTTAGTATTTTCTATCCTGTTTAGTTATGAAATTTTCTATGACCTATAAATATAGGTTTTAGGTTTTTGAAGAAAATACATTCAAAAATATTCTAATAATTCTCATAATTCTTTCTTTATCTTGTATTCTTCAAATTTTATTTAGTGATTTTGTTTTTGGCTTTCTCCGTGATTTTTTTACGATTTGGGTTTCCACATAAAATCTTGTGTTATTGTCTTTATTTTTCTGCGTTAATTTATTATGTTCGTCATAGTTTGTCATAACAAACTGGTATCAGAGCTTGGTTATTTTCGATTCATACTATAACGTTGAATCTGACTTCATCAACGAAATTTGATATTTATTTATTCAATGGGAATATTAGTTTTAGTCTTTGACAGGTTCAGATGAAGGCTGTTCTTACTTAGCAAGACTTGAAGAAAGCCATTGTAGGGAAGCCAGTGAAGCCTATAGATATGTATGATACAGATTGGGAGACGAAAAAAGCTAGCGAGATGTCTGAGTCAGAATGAGAAACTATGGATGATAAAGCAGTTTCGATAATTTAGTTGTGTCTTTCGAATAATGTGTTGCGGGAGGTATTAGCGAAAACTAAAATTGCTAATTTGTGAAAGAAATTAGAGTCTCTCTATTTGGAAAGTCCCTCACCAATAGATTGAAACTTAAACAATGTCTTTACACGAACCTTGCATATGTCTGAAGGTACTCAAATCAAATCTCATATCACTGAGTTTAATTCAACTGCTAAGAAGATTTTTGGCATGAAGATTCAATGAGATCGCAAAATTAAGAAATTGTACTTATCCTAGAAAGACTAAATCGCGAATGTGCTAGATCGTTTTGGTATGAAGGATGTCAAACTAGTAAGTACTCCTCTTGTTATTCACTTCAGATTATCATCTGAATTATCTCCTCAGACGGATAAGAAGATTAGAAATATGTCAAGTGTTCCCTACCCTAGTGCAATTGGTAGCCTTATGTACGATATGATTTATGCTCGTCAAGATATTTTTACATGCCATTAGTGTGGTAAATAGATACTTATCACGTCTAGGAAAAATTCATTGGCAAGCCGTGGAATGGATATTAAGATAGGTACCTCCAATATTGGTTTAGAGTTTGGAAGGAATGGCGATACCTTTATAGGGTATGTTGATTCAGAATATACTGGTGATCTTGATAGGAGGAGGTCGTTGACTGGTTATGTATTTACCTTTGGAGATTGTGCAATTAATCAGAGAGTTACGTAACCTGCGTTTATATTCTTTGTCATTGAATCATAATTAACTGTTACATTAGTTGAATATTATATTCTTTATCTTCCCTTACATTTCCCCCAAGAGCTGAGTAGTTAAAAGCTCATCTCTGGCTTTTTCCCAACACTGGCGCTGCGACGCCACTCCCTTCGTTATCTCTCGCACCGCGGCATGAGTTTGCAGTACCCGACCCCCGGTCTGGAGCTGCCGCGCCACTCTACAAGGCATGACTGACGCCGCGACGCCAAGCCCTAACCCTAGAAAATTTCTCTCTAAGTGTTAAATAAATTTTTGAGACGCTCACTTCCCGATCTCATAACTCCTTCGTTATAACTCGGAACGAGGTCGTTCCAAAGCCATTCTCTACCTTATCTTACGTACTTCAATACACCTTGGACAGAACTTTGTTCTGAATTTGTTAACGTGCCATTCGATTGGCTTGTTCTTCACCTTTTGTTCATTTTTTTACGCTTTTAACGCTCTTCGTTTATTCGTCCGTAATTCGATCATCCGAACTCGGAACTCATTCCTTCTTGAGTCTTTGACTCACATTTTCTATGTTCTCTTACTTTCGTATGAAACCCTACACCTTCGGGTTCATTTATTAACTTTCTAATTCTCGTTTGTCTTTTATGAAATTTTTGCCATAACTTCGTTATAGCTAAGTTTTAATATGTTCAGCATGAACGTTTCTACCGATCCTAACCAAGCAAGAAGCAACTAACTTATACACGATGGTTTTAAACTTGTCTATCAACAACAATTATCCTACGATGGTTTTAAATTTGTCCATCAACAACGTTCTTCGTGGTCTTCGCGTGTTCTTCGTTCTTTCTTCGTTTTAATCGATATTTTAGATTATGATTTCACTTGTTATTGGAATTTGATGTTATAGAACACCATTCCTTACTTATTTCATCTACTCATTCAAAATATCCACTCGGATCGTTCTAATTCATTACGAATCTTATACTTCATTAAGAAATTTACAAACTAAACTTCTAATTTCTTATTTCTTTTTTTCTCATGATTTCAACCATATGAAATCATCTCTAACATTATTTACTTCTTATCCTCATTAAGTTATGTTTTAAACATATTAAACTTAAAGAAAAATCTATCAGAAGCTAGGTTTTAGATTGCCTTTTCTTCATATCTATCAATAACTTCTCGGAATTTCAAAATAAATCTCCGAGTAGAAATGAATGAATAGTGCATATTTCGTCTTTTTTCCCAAAAAATATTTTGTTCCCAGAAAACTGTTATTTTCATCTTGAAAATTCTTATTCGCTCAGACTATCTCTTAGCCAGAATACTCCCGGTTTATAATCATCCTAGGTTATAGAACGATTAATAAACACATAACACATAATAGTATTAATAAGAATTTATTTTATTAATAACTAATTCTTTAAACCTAAATTCTGGATAATCCAAAATCCCGGGTTGTTATAAGATCTACCCAAGTAAATGGCATAACCAGCGGTGGAACGTCTATAGTCTTGGTCCTCAGCCCAATCAGAATCTGTGTATACATGTAAACTGAATGGAGAGGTATGTTTTTATAGATATAAACCATTCATGGAGGTTGATTTAAGATATCGCAACACCCTTTTAACAGCAACTAAATGAACCTCACGTGGTTCATGCATGATTTGGCACAAATTATTAACCATAAAGGAAAGTTCAGGTCGTGTAAGGAGTATGTATTGTAGTGCGCCAACAAGCTGCCGATATATGGTTGTATCAATGAACAATGGACCATTGAATTTTGTGAAGTCCCTAAATTCGGGTACTAATCACCACGAACCTGGCATCAATTCTATAACTATTGCGGAAGATATAAACATAATTTGTTTATATAAATACATTTAAACATAATCCCCAAGGTCGATAACCCTAACTTAATACACTTTCATATATTATAGGACTTATAATGTTATTTGCCTCGAATACTATTACAACTTTAACTGTATAATATCTAATCTTGGAACTTGACTTTGTCTTTGCCTGTATCTGAAGTTTCTTCTTAATCTGAAATGTTTATCATGATATAGCAAGGGTGAACAACAAGTTTGCCCAAAAAGTTTAAGTTCAAAGAAAGATATATCATGATTGAAAGAATTATAAGTTGGTTGACAAACTTTCAACAATATAATAATTGTGAAAGAGCATGAATCAATTTCATAATTGAATGACCGAGTCAATAATAATGAATGGCCAACAATGAACATGAATAATTTAACTGGACCAAATGGTAATGAAGGTGATCAACATTTTATACCTGCTTAACATATGCAACATGCACAACGTGCGAATCAATAATCAAAGATGTGATATAATCAACAATGACTAACCACAAGCATGTTTTGAAATAACAGCTCAAGTTTGAGTTTGAGAACTTGCACAATAAAAGTATAAGAACTTGTCTGCACCATAGATTACTACTACGCAAAGCTAATTTAGCTTAAGTTGATAGACCTATTATTGATAATATCGATCTCTCACTTAGAATAATATGATCACATATACTACTGTTAATTACCGTCATAATATATCTTAAACACATAAGCACATATTCTTAACAGTCACTAAAACACATATGACCCGGTATCAAGTCAAACTATTTCATTCTGAATTGAGTTCGGTACTATTTTGACATCCCAGTTATCCTATCTTATAATATCAAGTTTATTTTCAATAAAACTCTACTTAAACACTTCAATATAATTTTAGATAATTTATTTATTAGTCATAACATTTTTCAGTAGCTCATAATAATTTTTAGATAATTATTATCATTTATACTGATTTTTCAATCATTAATATCATTTTTAAATGATTTAAATATCACATAATTCCATTATCATTAATATTTAATAAATTTCAAATATTAATGAAATACATTTCCCAATATTAAAAGTTATTTATTATAACTCAGAATATTTTTAATACCGTAATATCACATTTAAATGATTTAAAAACATTTAAACCATTATTAAATAACTACCATTAATATTAAAATATTAATTTATTTCATGTCAAAATATTATAAGTTATATATTATAACTTAAAAACATTTTTTAAAACCTTTAAATCATTTTTAAATGATTATTAGAACATTAAAACTATTTTTTCATAATTTATTTAATACAAACATTAAATTAATTTATTATCATTAATATTAAATATTAATGAAATTCCTACCAAAATATTAAAAGTCATTCAAATTAACTTAAAATATTTTCTAACACTTTAATATATTTTCAAATGATTTTTAAAATATGAAAATAATTTTTAAGTAATTTATTTAATGTAATTATTAAATAAATTAAATATCATTAATATTTAAATAAATTAAAATATCGATGAAGTATATCTTAAATTATTAAAAGATAATTTGTATACCTTAAAATAATTTTTACAAATTAATTATGAATTTTTCATAATTATTTTCCATTTTATTCTAAATATTTTAATTAAATAATTTATTTTTAATAAAATTGTCGTTAAAGGGGCCTATCACGACAAAAACTGTCGCTATAGGTGTTCTTGAGCCCTCAAGAATATTTAAAATCAGTTTCATGGTGCCTAGTTTGACCAGCTTTAATTCCTTATTCAAGATGTTTCTGGGCATGTAGTTGTACTGGTTATGTAGTATTGATGTAATACTACGTGTACCAACAATGATCAAGGTCAAACTACATCACATAATGAAGATATAAGTTGTAACGCCCCGAAATCCGGTTTATCTTCACACCCGGATTTCGTACGTCACGAGTACATCATTCATCCAACATACATCATTATATACTGAAATATAATAACATACATTCTCAAATCCCAGGTTCTGAAAACCTTATAACCTTTCTCATTACAAATAATGATAATTACATTATTCCTTTCATCTTACAAGAGTGACTTTTATCCGCCACCAAGGATACATTTAGTTCATTAAACTAATCTATAGTTTAATTTTCATATTTCTACATTACAAGTCTTCACTTGATCTTCTTGCTCATTCACATTCTGAATGGCACTTCATCTAGATACCGTTAGCTTGATCTATACGGGATCCTTAAGTTCTTCTAACATCGTTCGCTGAAAATGTTTTTCATTTAAAGCAAGTGTGAGCATTCAATTACCCAGCAAGTCATAACAGTTGAACAAACAACTTCAAGAATTTAAACATTCTTTTCAGACTTCAATAACCGAACAAAGGTTACGAAGCAGCTTGAATAATAGGAATAGTCTTGATTCCTATCATCTTAAAACATTAGTTACATGCACTTTGAAATACTTTCATTCTCTACTCTCTTTCATGCACATTCTGTCTGGCTAGAATCAATAGCACAGACTTAGCAATGACGGTTCATGTATAAACGAAACATTCTTTTATTGAACAGTTCAAAGATAGAACAATTCATCTCATAGAAACACCGAAGTGTTCACATTGTGGCACAAGGCCTCATACATTCTACCACCTTGTACAAATATCGCACATTCGCACATAGACAGAACTTCTCAAGTTCAACATCTGAGAAGTTTAAGAAACTAGCATTCATTTGAAATATGAATGAAGTTAGGAAACTTGCCTTACGCACAGCTACAGCTTACGCTGAACTGCTCATTCCAATCCCTATAACACATAAGGAAATAACAAATACACCAATTAGTCATATACTTGACTTACGCATTGGTTTACGTAACTTTGCTTCTTAAGGTTCGCGTTCTTGCAACATAATTTTACACGACTAACTTTCATTACCGGTTTATGGTTTCATGACATACGGAGATGTCTTACTCAACACGTTCATCATCTTTGATGATTCACATTCGTATCTTCTTCGTATACTTCTCTAGGACTCAATACACATCGCTTCTCTGCTAGTAGTCCATATGGTACTTTGAGTGGTTTCCCACAAACAACCAACAAACAAGTTCTCGTCTCATCTACACTTTCATCACAGTGAGTTAGATCGGTTGCCAGTTTCGTATATACCTTCGCTCTCTGAAGGAATTGTTTAGTCCAGCTCCCATATGTCAACCATCAAAGGTTATGATTGTACCACAACCTAACTTTCTCTTAACTTATACGAATTATTAAATTATAATGTTCGTTAAGTTAATTTCTTATTCCTTTGGCTTTCTAGCAAGTAATTGTCATACCTCAGGATTCATTCTTATCCGATTCACATTCGGCTTTCATTAATCTCATTACCGTTCGATACGGATTACTTGATACCATTCGTATCTTACTTACTACATTCATCAACGTCTATGTCATACAACCAGGGTATACTTAGCACGTTCGTCAAACGCGAATACGATTCATGAGGATCGTTTACGTATTCAACGTTCACGTTGCTCGTCTCTTAATCTCTCATTCAACCTTTACTAAAGGTTTTAATTGCTTTCGATCGTTATCCATCCCATGAACCCCATGTTCATTATTCTTTATTAATGTCAAAGCCATATGATTCGCTGTATGCTAAGACCGATCGTTCATCGCAACAACGTTGCGTTCACAGCGTCTAAACGCTTTACATTCATCTCTCAATGCCATGTCATAACATCAAAATGTTATACATTAACATCGTCAACCAACGTCTAAGGAATCACAACCATAGCAATCCCTCACGTTTGTTTATCGCGACTACGGTCCCCGGACATCGGTTCCGTAACCCGCATCTACATTCTTTGTCTTTTATTCTCGTTTAATCTTTTCATTCAACCTTTATTAAAGGTTTAAAAAACTTGATTAAGTGTTACATTAGTTGAACATTATGTTCATATTTCTTTCTTGCACATCCTCCAGTAACTGAGAACTAAAAATCTCACTTCTGGGCATTACTCTGCACCGGCGTTGCGGCGCCGTGCCCTTCCTTTCCTCTCGCGCTGCGACGCGACCTACTTCTCTCTCCTCTCTTCCCGTACTGGCGCAGCGGCGCGAGTCCTTACTTAGTGGGCACTACAAGGAAATTGGTCATTGGCGACGGGGTCATTGGCGAAGGCACGGAACCCGTCGTTAATACTGTCAATGCCGACGGCACTGCCGTCGCTAATGAATGTCGTCGCTAATACATTTTTCCCCCAGGAAAAATAGGTGCGAAACTTTGGCGGTGGAGGGAAAACTTATTAGCGACGGACATAAAACTCATTGGCGACGGCACGACCGTCGCTAATGCATTAATGGCGACGGGACTGGGGCGACGGGAATCGCCGTCGAGAATGAGTAATGTTTTTTATAACCCTGGTTCGCGACGGCAACGTCTTCTTTTTCATTTTCCCTCTGTGTTCTGCGTTTTCTCCTTTCTCTCTCAATTTGGTCGTTTTCCTCTCAATTGAAGACTCCATTATTTCACTGCCCAGTATATTCGTCCCTTTCCTCCCTCGCCTGCGTCGATTTCTTCTCCCTCTTTCCTCGCCACTATTCACCGACGGCGACTCGCTGTTCTTCTTCAACTAGTCGGCCACTGTTCTTCTTCAGCTATCAAATTAAGAGTAAAGGTAATGTTTCTTCTCTTAATAGCCACTGCACATGATTTATTGCTCATATACATAGAATTCTATCAGTGTTAACTTTGATTTCACATTGGGGGTTGTTTAAGTGGGTTGAATAGATGAACTTGATGTGGGTGATATTCATATAATGCAATACTTTTCAGTTTGTATAGCAGCTTGTTGATTCATATTTATGGTTTTTATTCAATTCTTATTACTAGTTTAATTTAGGTATAAAACTTGAAGTAGTTTAGTTTATTCATCATTTAGTGTATGTAAACTGGTATATGATTTTTCCCATGTGAAAGTTTTGCTCAAAGTTTTCCTTTTCTATTTACTTTATTTAATAATTGTACTAAAGCCATGAAATAGTGGTTCAGTGTAGTTATTAACCTAGGTTCAGTGTAGACTGTAGGCCTGGGATCAATGTATAGAGGTTGCATTATATAATTATGTACTTGAGCTCTGTATTTGTCTCGACCAACAGTTTGGGGCTTAGTTCGTTTTCAAAAACTAGTTGGCATTAAAAACACCAAAACAGATTGGCATTGAAAACATAATGCATTGCAAAAATTTAAAACATTTGTTTATAGTTGTCAAGTGTTTTTGATCAAGTACGTTGCTAAGAAAATATGAGTAAGAGTAAAATATGTTGGAACACATTCGTTTATAGTTGACATTGTAAATTTTTTTACAATTATAAAATGACATAATCTTCTTAATTTATCATTACTATTTAGTGGATACTTCAATTTCTTGACACGTGCATATTTTCATATAGTTTAGGAAGCTTAGAAACCCTAATTAAACTAGTAATAAGAATTGAATAGGTGCTGCCGAAAATTCTGAAAAATGTAAAGATGTGTTCAAGTTGTTGACATCAGTGAGGCGACACATCCGGGAATGGGATAGAAGCCTGACCCGTTAGAGTGGGAGATGAAGTTAGGAAACTCATAAGCTTGCATATACATTAACTTGGAGACTTGATTGTGTTTGTCTAACTTTCCATATATATAGCAGACAGTTGTCCGAGATGTCTGTTGATCGAAGTTGGATGGAACGTAGGGTAGCCACTGATAGGAGTGGGCTTAGCTCTGAGTATCGTAGTGGGGTTGAACAGTTTCTCAACTTCGCGTTTGAGCAAGTCAGCGGCGGTGAGATCAGATGTCCTTGTAAGAGGTGTGTGAATGAAGTGTGGAAGGAAAGGAGTGATGTCATGTGCGACTTATTTCCGTATGGGTTCAAGCAGGGTTATACGACATGGATCTATCATGGGGAAACCTGGTTGGATGAACATGAATCAGAACCGGAATCTAGAGGTGACGAAAACTTTGACTGTACTAACATGATAGTCGAAGCTGCTGGTTCGTACTTTCAGTGGAATACAGACAGGGATGGCAGTAGCGTCGAGCAAGAGCCGAATGATGGGGCTAAGGGTTTCTATGAGTTATTGCATGAAGCAGCGACACCACTGTATGACGGGCACGAAAAACACACCGTCTTATCTGCTGTGACTAAGTTTTTACACTTCAAGAATGAGCATAACTGTAGCGAGAGAGGTTTTAATGAACTGTTAAGCATTGTGAAGGAGTGTTTACCTGCAGGCAATAAGTTACCGGAGTCGTACTATGATGTGAAGAAAATGGTCAAAAGGCTCGATCTAGGGTATGAGAAGATTGATGCTTGTGAGAATGACTGTATGTTGTATTACGGTGATGTCAATAAAGATAAGAGGTCGTGTGATATTTGTGGTACAAGTAGATACTGTGAACAGCGCAAGAAAAAGGGAAAAGACGTGCCGAGAAAGATCTTACGTTACTTCCCCATTGCCCCGAGGCTTCAACGGTTGTTCATGTCAATACATACCGCCGAGGATATGAGGTGGCACTCTACACGGGACATAGTCGAAGGTCAACTGACGCACCCGGCAGATGGGCTTGAGTGGAAAAATTTTGATAACAAGCACCCCTCGTTTGCTGAAGAGGTTCACAATGTTAGGCTTGGACTTGCTACGGATGGGTTTAATCCGTTTAACGGGCCTTACACAAAGCCGGACTCAACTTGGCCGGTGATTATTGTGGTGTATAACCTCCCGCCTTCGATGTGCATGAAAGATCCCTACATGTTCATGCCTTTACTGATTCCGGGTGATAAGAGTCCGAGTAAAGACATCAATGTATACCTCAGGCTGTTAGTTGATGAGTTGAAGATGTTGTGGGAAAAAGGGATTCAAACTTATGATGTATCTCTTAAGCAGAACTTTGACATGAGGGCAGCTTTACTGTGGACAATAAATGACTTCCCGGCGTTAGGAATGATCAGCGGATGGTCGACTCATGGGGGCTTATCATGTCCCGTGTGCATGGGGTCAGTTAAAGCTGTGCGGCTCAAACATGGGGGGAAAATGAGTTTCTTCGCAACATCCAGACAGTTTTTGTCGATTGAACATCGTTATCGACGGATGGGTTGACAATTCAATCGAAAAACAGAGAAACGTCAAGTACCTTACCGTCTTTCTGGGTCAGCAGTGTTGAGTTGGATTAGTCATTTGAAGTTTCCACCTCCAGGGAAGAATCACAGATTAGAGCGAGCTTATGGTTACGGTAAGGTTCACAACTGGACACATAGATCCATGTTCTTTGACCTGCCTTATTGGGCTACACTCTGCATCCGTCATTGTTTAGATCCGATGCATACTGAGAAGAACGTATTTGATAATATTTTTTATACAGTCATAGATGCCACTGGTAGAACAAAGGACAACAACAAGTCGAGGCTTGATTTGGTAGAAATGAACATTAGGGAAGGTTTGTGGCTGTATCAGGAGGGTAGTAAGACGGTAACGCCTAAAGCTGAATATACTTTGATCAGGGAACAGTTGATATTGATATGTAATTGGATTAGTGGACTGAAGCTCCCAGATGGATATTCTTCGAATATAGCAAGGTGTTGTAAAGTTGAAGAGCTGAAGTTTTGGGGTCTCAAAAGTCATGATTGTCACGTATTCATCAGAAGCTGATCCCTGTGGCATTTATCGACTTGTTACCGAAACGTGTGGTTGAAGCACTGATAGAGCTTTCTAATTTCTTCAGAGATCTATGCTTGACGGAGCTTCAGGTCAAAGACATAGATAAAATGGAGATGCAGATAGTGGAAATAATGTGCAAGTTAAAAATGATCTTCCCTCCATCATTTTTTAATTCAATGGAGCATTTACCTATTCACTTGCCATACGAAGCTAAGTTTGGCGGTCCCATACAATATAGATGGATGTATCCATTTGAGAGGTAATGAAATTAATGTTTTTAATACGGTAAAATGTTCATTATTTTTTTGTTAATCTATATATCACATAGGTATATGCGACGTCTAAAGCAAAAGGTGAAGAATAGAGCCCGTGTAGAGGGGTCGATTGCTGAAAGTTATGTTATGGAGGAACTTGTTAATTTCTGCTCGTTGTTCTTTGAGCCGAATGTTCATACGAAGCACAATCGCTTACGTCGGAATCAGACTGTTGCGCACGAGGAAAATGGAGAATTAACTGCCTTTAGTCATCCTGTACGCCCATTCGGCGGTAAAAAAAAAGGCGATTCTTGACCGATAGTGAGTATGCAGCTGCCACATTGTATGCACTTGTCAACATGAATGAAGTAGCGCCATACATTAAGTAAGTAGTCATAACTATATATGTCTGGTGTAATTGTGTCAAGTTCCTTTCCAAACACATTGAGTATATAACTGTTGTGCAGTCAATATGATGTTGAAGTACGTGAAGCGAATCTGAGTATATCGGACGAGGATTTGCAAAATTTGAGAAATGGAGAATTTGTTCAATGGTTTAAGGATCATGTAAGTCTAACCTTTAAACGTTCAATGAATCTACCATCATAGACTTATTCTTATGGCGTAATTAACTTTAGAATATGTTGTGTTAATGTACATTAGGTCCTCGCAGATGAGTTAGCTGACAATCGACTAAAGCTTATAGCCGACGGCCCCGAAAGATCTGTAGATACTTATACATGTTGCATTGTCAACGGTTACAGATTTAAGTGTTGCGATATTGGGGAAGTCGCTTCTGCTGATTCTGGTGTTGTGGTGAAAGGTAGCTGCTACGATAACATTTGGGATGACTGGTATGGACGATTGCTAGAAGTTATCGTTCTCAAATATTGGGGTCATAAAGAATTAGTTTGCTTCAAATGTCATTGGTTTGATGTTCAAAATGGAGTTAAAGTAGATAAAAAATCAGGACGGGTGACTGTTAATGTTAAGTCAAAACTAAGACTGATGAGTGGTATGGACGAGCCTTTTATTTTAGCAAGTCAAGCGACACAGGTGTACTACGCACGGAGTGTTAAGACTCCTTCAAGCCCATGGCATGCTGTTATAACCACCAAAGCCCGTGGTTTTCAAGGCACAACTCCTAGTCCAGACGATGAACCTTTACAAGTCGAGTCTACTAGTATCACACCTGCTGATGTGACAATTATTAGTGAGTCTAGTGAAGAAGAGGATGATGTTATCGCTGTCGAAAATGAAGATGATGTTGTTGAGGAGGTAAATATAATTGAAGAAATCGTTGAAGACGACGAAGATGGTGATGACAACGATAGTGAAGATCTACTGCTCGAAGATGACGATTCTGATATTGATGGCTTTGACGATATAAATGATTAGGAGTATGTACTATTTGTGTCAGTTTAGTTGTATTCAAATGTAATAATTTATAGTAGTGCAATCATTATCTTCAACTTATATTAATCTACTAAATAAGGCGTTGAGTTGTTTTATGAGTATGTACTATTTATGTTGCATTCTTTTAATTGTATTTGTATGTAGGTTACTATTTATGTTGCATTCTTTTAATTGTATCTGTATGTTATCCTCTATGTTATCCCTCTTTTACTGTATGTTGCATTCTTTTAGTTGACAGTATACATACATATGACGCGCACACCACACGGCGATCGTGGTGGGCGTGCAGGTCGTGGGGGCCATGGAGATTCTACGCGTGATGATCAGGCGGGATCGTCAGGTATAATTATATATGTTATTGGGATACACCTTATTATTTTTTATTTTATATTGTATTGACATTATATTCGTTTATATTGGGCGCCGGCCCTTCATTATCCGACGACTTCTTCCGGCGGATCATAGAGGGGTGCATGTCAAGCGGTGTTGTGCAGTCAGGCGCACCATCACGCGAGCGGAACTATCAGCTGGCTCAGGAGGTTGTCCATGGCTCTATCGATCCTACAGCTGCCGTTGACGATCTCATGGGTGTAGTACGGGAGGAGGCCATCCTGCGTGTGTGCAGTTGTCTTGGCCAACATCTTCCCACCACATATTCGACAGGTAAAAATAATTAAATTATGTATTTCCTTATTTAATTTATGTAATTTGTAATTTTATTGCTTAGATAAACATAAGATAAAACCCAAACACCATTATACACACACAGAACGCCACACAAACACACACACAGTACCGCGTAGGTATTAGACACTCGTTACAACTGACGGTACTCGATTCCGACATACGGAGACCGAGTTATCGCCTAGTTTGCGAAACTGAACCACACTTAGCCAAAAAGTCGAAAAAGAGCCCGAAACCCGCATCGTCCGTCCGAACGCCACGCAAACACACACACAGCACCGCGTAGGTATTAGACACGCGTTACAACTGACGGTACTCGATTCTGACATACGGAGACCGAGTTATCGCCTAGTTTGCGAAACTGAACCACACTTAGCCAAAAAGCCGAAAAAGAGCCCGAAACCCGCATCGTCCGTCTGAACGCCACGCAAACACACACACAGCACCGCGTAGGTATTAGACACGCGTTACAACTGACGGTACTCGATTCCGACATACGGAGACCGAGTTATCGCCTAGTTTGCGAAACTGAACCACACTTAGCCAAAAAGCCGAAAAAGAGCCCGAAACCTGCATCGTCCGTCCGAACGCCACGCAAACACACACACAGCACCGCGTAGGTATTAGACACGCGTTACAACTGACGGTACTCGATTCCGACATACGGAGACCGAGTTATCGCCTAGTTTGCGAAACTGAACCACACTTAGCCAAAAAGCTGAAAAAGAGCCCGAAACCCGCATCGTCCGTCCGAACGCCACGCAAACACACACACAGCATCGCGTAGGTATTAGACACGCGTTACAACTGACGGTACTCGATTCCGACATACGGAGACCGAGTTATCGCCTAGTTTGCGAAACTGAACCACACTTTGTCAAAAAGCCGAAAAAGAGCCCGAAACCCGCATCGTCCGTCCGAACGCCACACAAACACACACACAGCACCGCGTGGGTATTAGACACGCGTTACAACTGACGGTACTCGATTCTGACATACGGAGACCGAGTTATCGCCTAGTTTGCGAAACTGAACCACACTTAGCCAAAAAGCCGAAAAAGAGCCCGAAACCCGCATCGTTCGTCCGAACGCCACGCAAACACACACACAGCACCGCGTAGGTATTAGACACGCGTTACAACTTACGGTACTCGATTCCAACATACGGAGACCGAGTTATCGCCTAGTTTGCGAAACTGAACCACACTTTGTCAAAAAGCCGAAAAAGAGCCCGAAACCCGCATCGTCCGTCCGAACGCCACACAAACACACACACAGCACCGCGTGGGTATTAGACACGCGTTACAACTGACGGTACTCGATTCCGACATACGGAGAGCGAGTTATCGCCTAGTTTACGAAACTGAACCACACTTAGCCAAAAAGCCGAAAAAGAACCCGAAACTCGCATCGTCTGTCTGAACTCCACGCAAACACACACACAGCACCGCGTAGGTATTAGACACGCGTTACAACGGACGGTACTCGATTCTGACATACGGAGACCGAGTTATCACCTAGTTTGCGAAATTGAACCACACTTAGCCAAAAAGCCAAAAAAGAGCCCGAAACCCGCATCGTCCGTCCGAACGCCACGCAAACACAAACACAGCACCGCGTAGGTATTAGACACGCGTTACAACTGACGGTACTCGATTCTGACATACGGAGACCGAGTTATCGCCTAGTTTGCGAAACTGAACCACACTTAGCCAAAAAGCTTAAAAAGAGCCCGAAACCCGCATCGTCCGTCCGAACGCCACGCAAACACACACACAGCATCGCGTAGGTATTAGACACGCGTTACAACTGACGGTACTCGATTCCGACATACGGAGACCGAGTTATCGCCTAGTTTGCGAAACTGAACCACACTTAGCCAAAAAGCCGAAAAAGAGCCCGAAACTCGCATCGTCCGTCTGAACGCCACGCAAACACACACACAGCACCGCGTAGGTATTAGACACGCGTTACAACTGACGGTACTCGATTCTGACATACGGAGACCGAGTTATCACCTAGTTTGCGAAATTGAACCACACTTAGCCAAAAAGCCAAAAAAGAGCCCGAAACCCGCATCGTCCGTCCGAACGCCACGCAAACACAAACACAGCACCGCGTAGGTATTAGACACGCGTTACAACTGACGGTACTCGATTCTGACATACGAAGACCGAGTTATCGCCTAGTTTGCGAAACTGAACCACTTAGCCAAAAAGCCAAAAAAAGCCCGAAACCCGCATCGTCCGTCCGAACGCAATGTAAACACACACACAGTACCGCGTGGGTATTAGACACGCATTACAACTGACGGTACTCCATTCTGACATACGGAGACCGAGTTATCGCCTAGTTTGCGAAACTGAACCACACTTAGCCAAAAAGCCGAAAAAGAGCCCGAAACCCGCATCGTCCGTCCGAACGCCACGCAAAAATACATACAGCACCGCGTAGGTATTAGACACGCGTTACAACTGACGGTACTCGATTCTGACATACGGAGACCGATTTATCGCCTAGTTTGCGAAACTGAACCACACTTAGCTAAAAAGTCAAAAAAGAGCCCGAAACCCGCATCGTCCGTCCGAACGCCACGCAAACACACACACAACACCGCGTGGGTATTAGACACGCGTTACAACTGACGGTACTCGATTCTGACATACGGAGACCGAGTTATCGCCTAGTTTGCGAAACTGAACAACACTTAGCCAAAAAGCCGAAAAAGAGCCCGAAACCCGCATCTTCCGTTCGAACGCCACACAAACACACACACTGCACCGCGTAGGTATTAGACACGCGTTACAACTGACGGTACTCGATTCCGACATACGGAGACCGAGTTATCGCCTAGTTTGCGAAACTGAAACACACTTTGCCAAAAAGCCGAAAAAGAGCCCGAAACCCGCATCGTTCGTCCGAACGCCACGCAAACACACACACAGCACCGCGTGGGTATTAGACACGCGTTAAAACTGACGGTACTCGATTCTGACATACGGAGACCGAGTTATCGCCTAGTTTGCGAAACTGAACCACACTTAGCCAAAAAGCCGAAAAAGAGCCCGAAACCCGCATCGTTCGTCTGAACGCCACGCAAACACACACACAGCACCGCGTAGGTATTAGACACGCGTTACAACTTACAGTACTCGATTCCGACATACGGAGACCGAGTTATCGCCTAGTTTGCGAAACTGAATCACACTTAGCCAAAAAGCCGAAAAAGAACCCGAAACCCGCATCGTCCGTCCGAACGCCACGCAAACACACACACAGCACTGCGTGGGTATTAGACACGCGTTACAACTGACGGTACTCGATTCCGACATACGAAGACCGAGTTATCGCCTAGTTTGCGAAACTGAACCACACTTAGCCAAAAAGCCGAAAAAGAGCCCGAAACCCGCATCGTCCGTCCGAACGCCACGCAAAAATACATACAGCACCGCGTAGGTATTAGACACGCGTTACAACTGACGGTACTCGATTCTGACATACGGAGACCGATTTATCGCCTAGTTTGCGAAACTGAACCACACTTAGCTAAAAAGTCAAAAAAGAGCCCGAAACCCGCATCGTCCGTCCGAACGCCACGCAAACACACACACAACACCGCGTGGGTATTAGACACGCGTTACAACTGACGGTACTCGATTCTGACATACGGAGACCGAGTTATCGCCTAGTTTGCGAAACTGAACAACACTTAGCCAAAAAGCCGAAAAAGAGCCCGAAACCCGCATCTTCGGTTCGAACGCCACACAAACACACACACTGCACCGCGTAGGTATTAGACACGCGTTACAACTGACGGTACTCAATTCCGACATACGGAGACCGAGTTATCGCCTAGTTTGCGAAACTGAAACACACTTTGCCAAAAAGCCGAAAAAGAGCCCGAAACCCGCATCGTTCGTCCGAACGCCACGCAAACACACACACAGCACCGCGTGGGTATTAGACACGCGTTACAACTGACGGTACTCGATTCTGACATACGGAGACCGAGTTATCGCCTAGTTTGCGAAACTGAACCACACTTAGCCAAAAAGCCGAAAAAGAGCCCGAAACCCGCATCGTTTGTCCGAACGCCACGCAAACACACACACAGCACCGCGTAGGTATTAGACACGCGTTACAACTTACAGTACTCGATTCCGACATACGGAGACCGAGTTATCGCCTAGTTTGCGAAACTGAATCACACTTAGCCAAAAAGCCGAAAAAGAACCCGAAACCCGCATCGTCCGTCCGAACGCCACGCAAACACACACACAGCACTGCGTGGGTATTAGACACGCGTTACAACTGACGGTACTCGATTCCGACATACGAAGACCGAGTTATCGCCTAGTTTGCGAAACTGAACCACACTTAGCCAAAAAGCCGAAAAAGAGCCCGAAACCCGCATCGTCCGTCCGAAGGCCACGCAAACACACACATAGCACCGCGTGGGTATTAGACACGCGTTACAACTGACGGTACTCGATTCCGACATACGGAGAGCGAGTTATCGCCTAGTTTGCGAAACTGAACCACACTTAGCCAAAAAGCCGAAAAAGAGCCCGAAACTCGCATCGTCCGTCTGAACGCCACGCAAACACACACACAGCACCGCGTAGGTATTAGACACGCGTTACAACTCACGGTACTCGATTCTGACATACGGAGACCGAGTTATCACCTAGTTTGCGAAATTGAACCACAGTTAGCCAAAAAGCCAAAAAAGAGCCCGAAACCAGCATCGTCCGTCCGAACGCCACGCAAACACACACACAGCACCGCGTAGGTATTAGACACGCGTTACAACTCACGGTACTCGATTCTGACATACGGAGACCGAGTTATCGCCTAGTTTGCGAAACTGAACCACTTAGCCAAAAAGCCAAAAAAGAACCCGAAACCCGCATCGTCCGTCCGAACGCCACGCAAACACACACACAGTACCGCGTGGGTATTAGACACGCGTTACAACTGACGGTACTCGATTCTGACATACGGAGACCGAGTTATCGCCTAGTTTGCGAAACTGAACCACACTTAGCCAAAAAGCCGAAAAAGAGCCCGAAACCCGCATCGTCCGTCCGAACGCCACGAAAAACACACACAAGACCGCATAGGTATTAGACACGCGTTACAACTGACAGTACTCGATTCTGACATACGGAGACCGAGTTATCGCCTAGTTTGCGAAACTGAACCACACTTAGCCAAAAAGCCGAAAAAGAGCCCGAAACCCGCATCGTCCGTCCGAACGCCACGCAAACACACACACAGCACCGCGTGGGTATTAGACACGCGTTACAACTGACGGTACTCGATTCTGACATACGGAGACCGAGTTATCGCCTAGTTTGCGAAACTGAACAACACTTAGCCAAAAAGCCGAAAAAGAGCCCGAAACCCGCATCGTCCGTTCGAACGCCACGCAAACACACACACAGCACCGCGTAGGTATTAGACACGCGTTACAACTGACGGTACTCGATTCTGACATACGGAGACCGAGTTATCGCCTAGTTTGCGAAACTGAACAACACTTGTAGAACACAAACTAAAATAATATAAATATGATCTATTTTGGGGACTCCGTTATTAATATTTTAATTTTGTAGGGTCTTGTTGATGAGACTCGTGGAGGTGGAGATGGCGGCACAGGTGATGCTCGTGGAGGAGATGGTGATGATCTCCGAGCTGATGCTGATGAGACTATGGAGGATGGGACCGACGATGGGACAGAGATTCCTGATCTTGGGCAGTAGTTGTTTATATTTATATTTTGACTTTCATGTATGTATTTAGCTTTTGAGTTGTATAGATTTGAGTTTGGTATCTAATTATATTAATTGTTGATAGTAAAAGATATGATTGTTATTGATATGCGTATATTGTCATTATTTATTTTTCTTAGTTTATAACAGGTACAATGTATATGTAAATGAACAGGGGAATTTTGCAATTTTATTATTATTTTTTTAAAGTGGGTCATTGGTGACGGGACCATTGGTGACGACCATGCCGTCGGCAATGACTCATTAGCGACGGCACGCCGTCGGCAATGATCCCTTCGCCAATGACACACTTACCGACGGCGAGCGACGGGTGACCGGGGCGACGACCCATACGGCGACGGTAAGGGTGACGGACAATGCCGTCGCCAATGACCTCATTGCCGACGGCAATAGAGTCATTGGCGACGGCACCTGCTGTCGGCAATGACCTTATTTTTTGTAGTGGGACTGCGCTGCGGCGCCACACTCCAGAAGATTTTCGTACTGTACATGGCACCGCGGCGCCACAAATTGTACTACGGTTCGCGCTGCGACGAACTCTTGCAGTGTACTCGGACACTGTTACGCGTTGCAGCGTCGGCCTCCAAGGCACAACTCGCGCTGTGGCGCCGAGTATGAAACCTAGAAAATTTTCCAAGTCTTTTACAAGCTTGAGACGCCGATTTCGAAATCTCATAACTTCTTCGTTATAACTCGGAACGAGGTCGTTCCAAATTAATTAACTGTATCAATTTTTGATGTGGTATGTTTTGAGCGTCAAACACATCATTTATAAGTTAAATAAGTTGTCTAGAATAAATTACTTTTAAACAAATAAAATTTTAAAGTAATGCACAAAACAAAGTAAACACACCAAATACAATTAATCAAATGGTATCTTAGGGGTTTCAAATCTTTGGTTTCAAATAGGTCTCAAATGACATGTTATTGAATATTTTAATAATATTTTATAACATAGTCAATTACATGAGATCTACTCAACCAATATAATGATAACACATCATTTAAGACAAAAAATTTAAAATCCCTAACATTATCCTAAACAAAAATAACTACACTGGAGAGCAGATCATCTGTTCCTATTTTTCCTGTTCTTTTGTGTCCCCCCACTTAAATTTTGACACCTAACATTTTACTTAACACCAATTAATTCTAAAATTAAATAAGAGGTTATGTGTCAAAATTTAAATGAGGGACGCAAGTGGACAGAAAAAATAGGAACAGAGGATCTCCCCTCTCAAATAAGTTGTCTGATAATTTAAAATAGTCATTTAATTATCATAGTGAACACTTATGTTGAATTATAGATTTGTCAATTCAAATAAGTTGTTTGATAATTTAAAGTAGTCATTTAATTATCATAGTGAACACTTGTTTCCTTTTAGTTGCCACTTAGTGTGTTAAATGTTGTTCTTTGAGTTAATTTTTTCGAAATTCGTGTAATACTTTAATCTCACATCGAAACACTTGAGATAATTTAATATATATATAAAGTTTTAAGTTATTACATAAGTCAAACTCAAAACCTATACCTTGTTAGTTTAATAGCTCAGTCACTCCGTCTAAAACTATACGGTCCAAGAGACTGAGGGCTCTAGTTTCATCATTTGAAAACTCAAGCTACATTCATCTCCAAAAAACATAGTAGTAATGTAATATCATATCATAGTTTCAAATCGAAATATTACGTGAGATATTATGATACTATTCGGTTATAAATTTTTAGTAAAGTCTGTGATGTATTAAAGTAAGTTGAAAAAATATTATTGAGACAGTGAATTAAGTCTTAGACACAAATTAAAGGCGGTTGATAATAGACAAGGAAATAGAGATGAAGATACAAAGACAGTAACTTTTGAGGTACTTTATATATATACTAGTTGGGTCTCGTGCCTCTGGCACTGTATGGACAATATGATTTATCTCAAACTTTGAACGATCAAAATAATTTATTGAGTGAGCGAAAAATTTAAAGTCATTTGTATTTTATTAAATTATTATTAGATAGATAGATGTATTTTATTAGATAGATGTATGAACGGTGGGATTTATCCCAAACTTTGGACGGCCCAGATGATTTATTAAGTGAGCGGGAAATTCAAAATCATTTGTATTTTATTAGATATATATATATATATATATATATATATATATATATATATACGGGAAGCTTCAAGAGCATAATTCTTAAATAGCATAATGCCTTAAATAGCATAATTTTATCAAAACGACGTAGTTTTGTAAGGATGCGGTGGCATTTTTGTAAATACGCGGTGGCATGGTATTTACAAAAATGCCACCACGTCCTTACAAAACTACGTCGTTTTGATAAAATTATGCTATTTAAGGCATTATGCTATTTAAGAATTATGCTCTTGAAGCTTTCCGCATATATATATATATATATATATATATATAGGGGTTCCATCCATAGCAACCGGTTGTTGTGAGCAACCCCTTTTTGGTCAGCCGGTACAGCTTGTACCGGCCTTAGAATTTTTTTTTTTTTTATAAGCCGTAACAAGCTGTACCGGCTGGCCAAAAAGGGGTTGCTCCCCAACAACCGGTTGCTGTGGATGGAGACCCATATATATATATATATATATATATATATATATATATATATATATATATATATATATATATATATATATGAGATTTTAAGTTACTACTAATAGTTTCATCAATAATGATATTTTAAATAAATTTGCGATAATTTAATATTTTTAAAAAATACGACTTATTAAATAAATTTTGATGAATTAATATTTTTAAAGAAGATACTATTAAGATAATAAATTACAATTTAATATGTTATTATTTGATTTAGACTCAAATTTTTGACCAAATTATTACAAGAAAGTATTATTAATCCCTCTACAAGACTAAACATGTAATCCATGTACTTATGCCCCCCCTCGCTCCCTCCCTCCCTCCCTCCCACCCACCCACCCACTTAATCTCGAAAGTTCCCCCGCAGCACCCATGCACTTAACCACGCTGCCGTGCATGGGACTCCACAATATTCTTCGACTTCAAACATTGATGTTATCTGTCAGCATACTGACAACATCTATAAAATCCATTATTTACCGTCAACAATACAGTTTAGTAGCACTTTGAGGTGTGGAAAGCATAAATACTCCATCTCAATCTCCAAACTACTAGTAACACTTACTCCATCCGTTCTTAAAAGATTGTCATTTAAGGTTTTGACACATAGATTAAGAAAATACTATCTCCATTCCATAATAACTGTCTTTTTAGAAGAAGAAAATTGTTCCAATTTATTTGTCGTTTACAACTTTCTAGGAGAATAAATTATTTATTTTCCTATGTTACCCCTAACTTTTATCATTGTCCCAAGAAATTTTCTCTCTTGTATTAATAGTTTTTAGTTTCTCATAAAGGGGTAGTGATGAAATTTCCTACAAATTTTAATTCTTAAATGATAGTATTAAATGAGTTTCTTAATCTATGTGCATCAAGCTAAAAAGACAGTTATTATGGAATGGAGGTAGTATTATTTAACAAATAAAATTTATTTAATATTCCATCACTACCCCTTTATGGGAAGTTGAAAACTATTAATATAAGGAAAATAATTTTTTAGGATAATGAGAGAATATAGGAATAATATAAGAAAATAAATATTTTATTCTCCTTGAAAGTCATGTGCTTGTGGAAAAAAAATTGATTACAACAATGATTAAAGAAGATTCAACTATATTTGACTCCGTCAGTATAACATAACAAAACTTCTACAACTTTTACCTAAATTAAAAAAAATGGAGAATTAAAAATTTTCAATTTTAATCATAATAAACCCCATATATATAACTACAATTCTTTCATTTTCCTAAAAATAATATACTATACTTACTTACTTTTAAAGATAAAATAATTTTCATAAAATATTTAAATTGTGTATTTTATACATCTTTTGAGGGACTTTTTACACACACACACACATACATTTCATTTCAAGAGCATACCACTTATTTTACATACCATGTTCACCACCTTTAGCGACGGACCGGACGACGGTTTGGTCCGTCGCTATAAAACACATAAATGGTTTATATGTTATGACGACGGTTCGATGCATCGCTAAAAATTAAGATGACGATTTGACATATGAAGAGAAGTAATTTGACATCATCTTCATACCTTAAATTGTTGAAAATCGCAACATGTCTTGATTCTCATTACTATTTTCAGCCCAAATTTATTTTGTGCATCTTTTCAAGAGCTACAATTTTCATGAAGACATGAAGAGATTTTGAAGACGTTAGAAGACCCGAAAGTGTGATTCTTTGCTTCTGCACAAGGTTCTCAGAACCGGACCGTTCATCGAATTGAAAAATATTCCGAGTGGATGGGTCACTGGTCCAACCAATGGTTGAACCGTTATTGACTTAGTGACGTCATTAATATATAAAAAAAATATATTACTAGTAATTAATAAAAATTTAAAAATCTCGTTTTATATAAACTAAAATATAATAAAGATGAGTTACAATATTAATAAAAATGGTTACTTTTAATATTAAAATTTTTTGGTAATTTTTTTTAAACGGGGTCAACTAGGTCAATTTACTGGGTTTATTGGTTGGACCACCGATTGGACCGGTGGTCAACGGGCCAACCCAGATTTTGACAAAAACTGGGTTATTGGTCCAAACCGGACCAGAAGGCAGGCCGGTTCTGATTTTTACTGGTCCGACCGCTGGTCTGGTCTAGGTTTAAAACACCGCTTCTGCGTATTGAAGAAAAACAGACAAGGACACTACTTCTGGTCGTTTTATATAAACACTGCTTCTGCATTATGAGGGTTTTTATATTAGAGTGCGTTTAAATAAAATATAGACATGGAATTAAATATCATGATATATAATCGAAAAGAGGATATAAATTTAGGGCTAAATACAATTCTGTTACATCAAGTAAATTCATAATACCTCAAATGTATACGATTTGACCGTATTAAAATAGAATTTGACTTATAATTTACTAAATAAAGTGCATAATTGCATACAATCGATCTAACCCCTAAATTCAGATTCAAGGCAAAATTGATTGGAATACCTCAATTGTTGGCAAGACAAATAATATTATATAGTTTGACCGTATTAAAATACAGTCTAACTTAAAAATAATAATTTAAGATTCTATAATAACTAATATAAAAACTTAATAATGTAAAAACAAATATATAAAAAAAAATATCATTATTTCTTCCCTAAACTCCTCCATCACCATAACCATCACCATCATCAACACTTCCAACACCATTACCATCATTAACTCCTCCATCACCATTATCAATCAAGCACCATTTTCTTTCCTAAACTCCAATCATATCTCAAACTTCACAATCACAACATAATATATATATATATATATATATATATATATATATATATATATATATATATATATTATTAAAAAAAATCAAAAGTAAAATTTTAACATATATCTAAAATTGAAACAAATAACTTTCAAATTTCAGCACTCTTTCTTCATCATTGATTACTCCACCAATTAGGCACTTTATGTAGTAAATTGTAAAGCCCAAATTCTTTAGGGGCCGGATTATGAATATATATATGGTGGTACTTGATGTAACGAAAGTGTATTTAGTCCTAAATTTATCTCCTCTTTTCTATTATCATGATATCTAATTTCATGTCTATATATATATAGTTCACTTTCTATGCGGGTGGTCCGCATGCGAACTACCTTTAACGACGGACAAAATCGTCGCTAAATCCGTCGCTATAGGGTTTGAACCAGGCTATAACGTCGGTTATGGGCTATTGCAACGGTTCAGACTCTATGACGACAGATTTAGCGATAACTTTGTCCATCGCTAAAAGTGGTTCGCATGCGGACACCCACATATGAAGCTCTCTCTGTCTCTATATATATATACTAGCTGGGTCCCGTGCCTCCGGCACTGTATGAACTGTGGAATTTATCTCAAATTTTGAACGGCCCAAATGATTTATTGAGTGAGCGAAAAATTCTAAATCATTTGTTTTTTATTAGATAGATTAGTATTGAACGGTTAGATTTATCCCAAGTTTTTAACGGTCCCGATCTTTTAATAGCTTGAGCGGGAAACTTATTTTTTTCAAAAATCAATTGTGTTTTGTATAGATAGATAGATTAGTATTGAACGGTTAGATTTATCCCAAATTTTTAACGGTCCCGATCTTTTAATAGCTTGAGCGGGAAACTTAGTTTTTTCAAAATCAATTGTGTTTTGTATAGATAGATTGTTAGATAGATTGTTGATCTAAAATTTGACCCAAGAACAAACACCAAAATGTGCATAGCCAGATAAATAGACAAGTAGGCCAAGCAAAAGTTTCAACTTTTTGCACATCACTTACAAAATAAATTAGACTACAATTTTTACTGAATTTTCCTTTATCAATGCACATTCAATCAAATATGAGTATATGCAAAAAGAAAATTAATATTTTCACATGAAAATCGTCACTATAAATCTTATAGCGACGATTTTTACCGTCGCTATACATCTATAACGACACTTTTCATGTGAAAATATCAAAAAGTCACGTGAAAATATCAATTTTCATACAAAAAATGTCACATTTTAAGGCAAAATGAAAAGTTACTATATCCGCAACAATTATTAAAGTAATTCACTGTATAAATATTTACAAGATTAGTTAATTTCAATATACTAATTAATAGAATTAAATATATAGGCAGACATGCAGCTATGGTAATATATATATATATAAAGGACAACAATAGAACAAATTATGTAAACGCATATAATAGATGACTGAGATAATAACTTGAACAATAAAAATAAGGACCTTGTGCTAGCGAAATCGTAAAGCCTGCCAGTGCTAGAGAAGATCACGACTCCAACCTCCGCGTCACAGAGGATCGCCAGCTCTTTCGCCTTCTTCAACAGTCCATTCCTCCTCTTGGAAAAAGTCACTTGCCTGCTTGTCAAATTATCGATTCTTCTAATCACAATCTTACCTCTCCCCATACTTACTTTTTCCTAATCGATCTCTAATTACAAAGAAATCACAGCATCATTAGATTCAGATGTTTTGGATTTGAAAAGAGAAAAAAAACTATAAAAAGATAGAGAAGAAGAGAGAAATTTGTGTGTTGTATTGTGCGTGAGATGGAGAAAAATCAAAACGAAATCAGTTTTACAGAGAGAACTCAGATGAAGAAGTTTTTTTTATTCAATCATACGGTCTAAATTAACTGAAATATCTTTAAAATGTAATATGTTACAAAAGATTAAAAAGATAACGGTACGAAGAATTGAAATCGTAATTTTTCATCGGTTTTGTGTCCATTACGATTGGCCCTCTTTACATCGGTTTTGGTGAGAGAGGAGAGAGAAAGAAGAGAGATAAAAAGGTAGTACTAGTAAGAAAACTTACTTGGATGGTTGTTTTGATGGAGACAAAAGGAGGGGAGCTTTCAGTTTTGGGCAGTTTTTCTGGATTCACATCGTCTTCCTAAATGAGGAAAGTCTGTCTAATGTAAGTATATTTAAGGGATTAGGGGATGGACTTTATTTTGATACCACTACCCTTCGTGTACAAAAACCACTATGGTTTTCTAGACTTCTGGCAAATCGTGGGCCAATCAGATGCGTACTATATTCTATTATAATTGGTTGGATTTTGTCGAATTGATCATTGACGCGTGTTATTGGAATTTACCCTACCTTACTATTTCGGAAATTTCTTTCTTCTTTTTTTTTAATAAGTATTTTTGATGGACAATTCTTCCCCTTCTTGTTTTAAACCGTCAATTGTATATAATTAATACTCTTAGGCTATATTTGTTTGTAAGGATTATACTTAGGATAAGATTATTAATTCCAAGTGTCTTCTTTGTTTTCAAATTTTGATTCGTGACTATTAGTCTAGAGATTATAAAATGGCTTAATAATTGAGATTATAATTATAATTGAGATTATAATCCTAGGATTAATAGTCTTGGGATTATAATCCAAAGTCTAAATTTAAAAACAAACAAGATATTTGAGATTAATAGTCTTATTCCAAGAATAATCCTTGCAAACAAACATAGCTTAAGGGCATTATAGATAATTGATATTATATTTAATGCTAACAATCATTTTTTTATTTATTGTGCACATCTCTAAAATAACATATATTAAGGGACAGATGAATTACTAATTACAAGCAACTTATTCAAGGTGTAACAGGGGACTTGGCCATTAAATTTTGTAGTGAAATACTCCCTCCGTCCCATAATTATAGGCTGATTTTTTATTTTGTGATGTCCCAATATATAAGCTACTTACTATTTATAAAATTTAGTTGGTTCATAATTTTACTTTTATGCCCTTATAATAAATATTCAACCATTACTCTTTTTTTGAAGAAACAACATTCAATGTCATTATTTTTCTCACCACATTTAATGTTGTTGTATTCTCTTTGGTTAAAATTCTATGGTTATGGACTTTAATGGTCAGTACACGTCAATCAATGAAATTGAGAGTTCCAGTATGATAAGTAAAGAGTAATTAACTTATTCATTAATTTCATATTAAGGGGTATATGTGAAAAATTTATGTTAAAAATCGCCACTTAAACAGATTTTCTTAAACCATGTGTCAAAAGAAATCAGCCTATAACTATAAGACGGAGGAAATAATATCAAATTAATTACCCCTCTTTGGGTATCAAAAAGATTGTCCGAACCTGGAGAATTTTGTGTAGTTGGTGTGAATAATTTTTATGGAGTTATAGTTTGATTTTGATTTCAACTGATCACACATGCAGAACAATCCATGGTCACTACGTACAAAAATTCTAAGGTTGGTACCAATAATGAAATATTTTTTTGAAAAAGTTTGATAATAACCGTGAATTAAAGTCTTAACACGTATTATTTAATCACGAATTACATTCGTTGTTTCACAAAATATATTACTCCTTCCGTCCCATGATAAAATTTTTGGTGTACTTTTCACGTATATTAAGAAGATGAATAAAATGATAAAATTGTCCATAATAATATCATTAAATATGGAGAGAGAATTAGAATAAGAAAATATGAGATATTTAATGCTACGGGTATAATAGGAAAATATGTGTAAAAATTTAGTTATTAAAAAAAAATAAACATTTAATATATGATTATTCTATATAATAATAAAGATTTTTATCATGGGACTGATGGAGTACAACTTAGTTACGCATTTTATTTTTTTTCTTATATTTCCAAATTCCAATTTAGTACATATCTTTATCACTTGAAAGAAGACGTCAAAAACGAAGTCATTGGAGTACTGTACCCATGAGATTTGATAAAACTTACATGATACATGAGGGACTTATATGATAAATATTAAATTATAACAAAGACAAGGTTAAGATAGTCATTTTCTTAATAAGAACTTCGTTTACTTTTTGATTGGTTCTCTCAAAAGTCAAAATGGTTCAGCCACTGCGCCAAACGAATAAGTGGGAGACCTGGTGTCAAATGTGAACGTGGGCATGTTTTGTAAGGCCTAAAAATGGTAATCCCTTTTTTTTATTTTAATGTTTCCTAATCCGAGCGTGCTTGCAAATCCAAATTTTCATGTCAAATGTCTTTTGTTTCTCTCTCTATCCGACAGTAGGGCTGTCATTCTGTTGGAGATTTGTTATAAAAATTTTATTTATCTAATTATTTAATATTTATTTATGTTGTATATTTATTTATTAATAAAAATACATTATTTATAATTCATTAAATGATCATTTAGTTTGTTTATATAAATATAAATATTCATATTATATATATTATGGTTTATGTGTTGTTAACGCCAAGTTTCGTTTGTGCATCCAATCACAGAATCCACGCACTTAAACCTGCACAATAACAGATCACACACGAAGCTTGACGACTTGTGCCGCCGGGGGATAGCTCCGGTGTGAGAATGAGTACATGCCGTTCACAAGGTATAACTATGGAGGCTTTAGTGTTTAGTGATCAAAGATGTATTATCTCTTAATTGTAACCCTAACCTTGTATTTATAGTACTCTCATCACCTTAGAATCCCTCTCCGAGTCGGAATAGGACTCCTAAATATTGTAATTACCTATATTTGGGTCCAACATAATCTCTTTAAAAGGTTCCAATACTACATTGAAAGTTACCTTATTCAAATATGATTAAGACAATAGTCCTTAACCACGTAAACCCCTTTTAACTCTAGATTCTGTGCATGGGCTGCCCAACTGCACAGACCCAATCCAACCAACCACATAAATATCGGTCTGGGCTTCGGCCCAAGGGACTCGAAAGATCGATCCTAAACTCCATGATCACAACCGGATTCTGGCCTAATGGGCTCGGATATCCAAACCCGAACACCTTCGACATCCTGTATGCCTTCGGCTCCATGGGCCCAACCTCATCAGTTCTTACCCAGGCCTTCAGCTAACATGATGGTTGGTAAAACACTCCCGAACATTACCCCCCAGTCTCTTGTTATAAGATATTTATGACCTGAGACTTGAAAGGACACAAATTTGAAGAGTCCCGCTTGGCAATGATGAGCTGTCTCGGGAAGCCAAGTGGTTTCTTCTCATTTTTTGAACCGGCGCACGTCTCCTCAGGATCGGGCCCCACCTGCCATAAATAGCCTCCTTGAGAATCCGTGTCAGTCACGCTATATATAAGCCCCTGTCTATCCATCACTGTCACTTTTTCGAGCCTTTCATCATTTCAAATTTTCCGGCAAGGACGATTTTCGGCGAGAGCTTTACTTCACCAAGTTTCTTCGATTCTTGCCTTTTTCCTCCGTTTATCAAACTCCATACCTCATCTTTGTTCATTATACTAGCCAAATGGCAGATTCTAGCATTCCTCCTCCCGAGACGATTACTATGACCGACACCGCTACCCTCGTCTCCGGCGATCTGGTTCAGGATGAGTTACCGACAACCTCCACTGATCTCCCTACTGAGAATGCCGAATCCAAGATCTGACGCCTTTATGCATCCCAAACCGATTATGCCGTTGTCAATACTAAGTCGTCCCATGATAAGTAGGTTTTATAACTACTTATCCGGTATCTGTTACTTGAATTATTTTCTTAATCTCATGTTTTTTAGTTACTTTTCATTCATTTTGTGTTCGTTTTGTAGAGTATATGCTTGGGAGTTGAAATCGCAAAAAAATGGTATGAAAATGCAAAGAAAAGCAATCCGGACATCATTTGGGCTTTTATGTTTATTTCATGTTCTTGGTTTGGAACTTGAATTACATTGTAGAGCTTCTTCTTAGCTTTCCATAACAACTTGAATCATTCCAATCAGAGTTCGGATGCAAGAGTTATGACATTTGTAACAACGGACGTTGAACGTCACTGTTTTAGGTGGCCATTTGCATAGCAGTCACTTCCAGCCCAATTCCGACCTTCATCTGTTCGTTATTTCTAAAATCTCAAAGAATGAAAGTTGTATATCTCGTCGATATCTTCGATTTGATAGGTGGCAGGCCTCGTTACTCTTCCTGGATCAAAAGTTATGGTCATTTTCCCAACGAACGTCAAAGCAGAAAATTTTTCTTCACAAAACCGCAGTCGGGGTGGGCATGCAAGTCATAAGACAAGCCCCTAGCCCTCCGGGGCGGGCCCAAAACAAGGCTAGACCCCCGTCGGGGCGGGGGTATGCCCAGAAAATGCGCGAAAATGCGAATTTTGGTCCAATTTGAGTCCAGGAAGGATTGTTTCGATCCGATTGACACCAGGACTTCAAAGAGGACTTCCAAGAGGACTTAAAGACATATAAAGAGACTTATAAAAGGAGGAGAATCACAAGAATTAGGGAGATTAGAGACTAGATAGAGGATTCAATTAGATTAGATTAGAGTAAATTAGATCAAAACACTAGTTCTAATTAGATTTGGAGATTGAAGCAACTTGAAGACCATTGAAGATCAAGAGTAGGAGCTTGAGGAAGATGGAGATTTGCTGACAACAGATTTATTCTTTACTCTACTCTTATTTTTATCTTTTAATATTATTTAAAGTGCGGATTCTTAGTTTTAATTCAATGAACTAATTCTTTGTTTGAGATTACAATGGATCTTATTGTGTAGTTTATTTTAATATGCTTCGTTATCAATTATTATGTTCTATTATGAGGATTGTCTATTGTGATTTGGACTTAATTGTTTAATTGATTGGCCATCAATTACCGTGATAATTTATATGAACTCGAAAGATGAAGTATTGATTTAGATCTTATCATGATAGCATGTGTTTAAGATTTTGTTAGTAGCTTAAACTTGATGAGTGTTAAGGTAGAGATATGCTTGACACCGCATGTAATCTGATAGAGAACTTATTCTTAAACCTTCTTCAATTGTAATTCACATAGAGACATAGTGGGTTAGTTGATTAAGGTGTTTAACGATTTCTATCTTAATTGTGGATTGACGTTAATATGGGTATTATGCATCGAGAGGTGGTTTTATCTGCTTTAGTGTTTTTGATTAACAATTCAGGATAGAGAATAATTGATGAGAAGTGTGTTAACTTAAATTAAGTAATAAGTGAAGTTGTAATATTAAATCTCCGTTATCTTAATTTAACTAGTGGAATTTAATAGTAGTTTAATTTATATAATTTGAAATTCATTCATTTAAATAAGATTGAGTTGATTACGGGTTAGTACTTGGTGATTTTTGTTAAATAATTCTCTGTGGTAACGATACTCTACTCATCACTTTATTACTTGTTGACCACGTATACTTGCGTGTTGTGCGTATATAGATTTTACCCAACAAGTTTTTGGCGCCGTTGCCTGGGAATTAATTTAATAAATATTTACCAATATTAATTTCAATCAAATTAGTCTTAATTTAAAAATTTTTATTTTTATTTTTAATTCTCTTCCTATATTTCTATCTTTTCAGATACCATGGCAGAATTTAATTATCAATGGCCGTATACAAGAATGACTCAGCCAAGGGGAGCGGAGATTGATGGACCCGTGACACTTTCTGCATTATCAGCACAGATTGAGACACTTTCGAGGAGGTTGGGTGCTTTTGCAGCACAACGTCGTCAAAGTGTGGTGGTTACTTGCAATTATTGTGATGGTAATCATCCGACTCATCAATGCACCGTTAGTTTTGGGCCGGGAAAACACGGTGGTGAATACCTCAACGATTATACATATGTTAATTATCATCAAGTTTGGGGGTATCACTCGGATTCGTCATGGAGTGATACTTATGAAGACCAACATTACGCTCTAAATCCATCATACACACTAGAATTTTCATGTCCACCTCCAGTGTCACAAGAGACAGATAATTCAAGGTTGGAGGAATTGTTTTCCAAGTTCGTAGCAGTAAATGAGAAGAAGATGAGTAATCAAGCGAGGTCAATTCAAAATCTTACGGTTCAGATAGTGCAAATGACCAAAGCCATAAGAAACCTTCCTTTAAACACTCGATTTTATGACATGGATGACGAAATTGACGGAGAACCTGAACCAAATCTGCAACTGGATGAGCCACAAGATATAGGAAGTGTGGAGACAATTGGGGATAATGAAATAGAGGTCCATGAAGATCTAAATGGGTCTCCACCAAAGATCAAAGAGTCGGTCAGATTTGCAAAATCATGCCCACTTGGTAGTCATGTCGTCGGTGAAGCTCTTGATGACATAAGAGCGAGTACAATTTTGAATCCATGGTGGGACGAGAAAGAGAAGATAGACGAAGAGCCCATTGTGTGTGACAAGCTTCCATGCCCCAAAGTGATCACATACACAATGAAGAAAACACCTAGCTGTGGGACGTTCTCGATTGATAGCATACCAAATCAGAGCATGCTAGGTGACTTTGATGCATTGGCTATCAAAAAGGCTAGGTGACTTCTGATGGATGAGGGGTTCCTCAATTGTCGCAGAGGAATTGGATAGCGTTGATTAGACAAAGTCAGGCTGAAAGACTATAATTCAAGCGCTAACTGGGAGGCAACCCAGGAATTTTTTTTTTATTTATATGTTTTCCTAGTTTATTTAGTAGATAAGAATCCAAGTGTTATTCTAATCCATGTTGTCTCTCTTCATTGCAGATATTGGAAGTTCAATGGATAGGAAAATGATCGTCGCTGTCAGCGCCACCATCACCACAAGCTTAAATGATTACAGGGAAGTCCTCGTCCACTTCATGCTTTATTTTACAATGAGGACATTGTAATTGTTAAGTTTGGGGGAGTTAAATAATTTAGGTTTATTTATCTTTGCATTCATGTAGTGTAATTGCATAATAGTTTGCATAGTAGAGTAGTTGCATAATAGTTTTTATTTATAACTAAAAAAAGAAAAAAAAATTTATAAAAAAAATAAAAAATAATAATAGTTAGTTACTATGTTCATCTTGCATGATTCCAGCTGTTAGATAGTTAAAGTTTATTTTGGCCACTGATGAGATTAGAATTGGGTAGACAAGTATAGTACTGACTATTAGAGCTTTGATGTGATTTCTTGTTATGAATTGAGTCTTTTTCTATTTGAAACTGGTATAATAAGGATAACACAGTAAAAATAACTTGTTGATTGATTGAGTTTAAATTGATACGTAATGGGATTCTAAAAGATAATGCTAGTTTGAATGAAAGAATGACAAGAATAAATAGTGATGGCTAAAGTTAGACAAGAACCTAAGTTTGGGGGAATATTTGGGGTATATAAGCTATAAAAAAAAGAAGAAAAAAAAGAAAAAAAATGGGGAAAAAAAGAAAAAAAGTATGAATAAACACCATGATGTGCTTGTCTAATTTTGTGGCCTTTGTTACTTGAGTAAATAAGCCCGAGGGGATTGTCTTTACACCTAGCGCCCTAAGGTCTTAATGGTCTGGGAGTCGTTGGTCGAAAGCTCGTTAAGGTAACATTAAAAAGCCTAAGGGAATAAGATATTGCATAGCTATGTGTATGTAAACCAAAAGAAAAAAAATGAATCAAACGGAAAATAAGAGCAAAAAGCCCCCGTAAGTGATAAATGAAGCATAAGTATCCCATGTTGACCCTTGATATTGGTAATTGTTTTATTTTAGTTGAATCTATCTTATTTTGGAATTTCTTGAGTTTACACTGTATGATTCCTTTGAAGAGACTTGTTATGTGTTAAATTTGATTTTATATCAGTTAACATTGTTGTGGAGCGCACACACACACACACACACTATATTAGTGATAACAGTCTAAGATTTGATGATTGATTGAGAAATTATTGATTTATTCTGATATGATGTATTATCGTGTTTACTTGATTTTTCTAAGGCTGGTTGAATAGACTTATTTCTGTCATTACTGCTGGATTCTTAGGCATGTAGATTAGTTGCATTGCATTGCATTATTGTTTTGTGTTTTTGCTTGAGGACAAGAAGAGGTTTAAGTTTGGAGGTATTTGATAAGTAGGCTTTATACCTACTTATCCGGTATCTGTTACTTGAATTATTTGCTTAATCTTATATTTTTAGTTACTTTTCATGCATTTTGTGTTCGTTTTGTAGAGTATATGTTTGGGAGTTGAAATCGCAAAGAATTGGTATGAAAACGCAAAGAAAAACAATCCGGACATCGTTTGGGCTTTTATGTTTATTTCATGTTCTTGTTTTGGAACTTCGATTACATTGTAGAGTTTCTTCTTAGCTTTCCAGATCAACTTGAATCATTCCAATCGGAGTTCGGATGCAAGAGTTATGACATTTGTACCAACGAACGTCGAATGTCACTTTTTGGGTAGCCATTTGCATAGCAGTCACTTCCAGCCCAATTTTGACCTTCATTTGTTCGTTATTTCTTAAATCTCAAAGAATTAAAGTTGTAGATCTCGTTAATATCTTCGATTTGATAGGTGGCAGGCCTCGTTACTCTTCCCGGATCAAAAGTTATGGTCGTTTTCCCAAAGGACGTCAGAGCAGAAAATTTTCCTTCACAAAACCGCCGCTGGGGTGGGCATGCAAGTCACAAGACAGGCCCCTAGCCCTCTGGGGCGGGCTCAAAACAAGACTAGACCCCCGCTAGGGCGGGGGTATGCCCAAAAAATGCGGAAAAATGCGAATTTTGGTCCAATTTGAGTCCGGGAAGGATTGTTTCGATCCGATTGACACAAGGACTTCAAAGAGGACTTCCAAGAGGACTTAAAGACATATAAAGAGACTTATAAAAGGAGGAGAATCACAAGGATTAGGGAGATTATAGACTAGATAGAGGATTCAATTAGATTAGATTAGAGTAAATTAGATCAAACACTAGTTCTAATTAGATTTGGAGATTGAAGCAACTTAAAGACCATTGAAGATCAAGAGCAGGATCTTGAGGAAGATGGAGATTTGCTGACAACAGATTTATTCTTTACTCTACTCTTATTTTTATCTTTTAATGTTATTTAAAGTGTGGATTCTTAGTTTTAATTCAATAAACTAATTCTTTGTTTGAGATCACAATGGATCTTATTGTGTAGTTTATTTTAATATGCTTCGTTATCAATTATTATGTTATATTGTGAGGATTGTCTATTGTGATTTGGACTTAATTGTTTAATTGGTTGGCCATCAATTACCGTGATAATCTATATAAACTCGAGAGATGAAGTATTGATTTAGATCTTATCATGATAGCATGTGTTCAGGATTTTGTTAGTAGCTTAAACTTGATGAGTGTTAAGGTAGTGATATGCTTCACACCGCATATAATCTGATAGAGAACTTATTCTTAAACCTTCTTCAATTGTAATTCACATAGAGATATAGTGGGTTAGTTGATTAAGGTGTTTAACGGATTTCTATCTTAATTGTGGATTGACGTTAATATGGGTATTATGCATCGAGAGGTAGTTTTATCTGCTTTAGTGTTCATGATTAATAATTCAGGATAGAGAATAATTGATGAGAAGTGTGTTAACTTAAATGAAGCAATAAGTGAAGTTGTGATCTTAAATCTCCATTATCTTAATTTAACTAGTGGAACTTAATAGTAGTTTAATTTATATAATTTGAAATTCATTCGTTTGAATAAGATTGAGTTGGTTACGGGTTAGTACTTGGTGATTTTTGTTAAATAATTCTCTATGGGAACGATACTCTACTCATCCCTTTATTACTTGTTGACCACGTATACTTGCGTGTTGTGCGTATATAGATTTTACCCAACATCCCTCACTCCCATCCCAAGTGTCTGACATCCGTGCCGCGTTTAACATCCCAAAGAGTACAAGCTTCGGGTTCCGGAACCGAACGAGAGGATGTTCTGGTGCCTCGATGGCGACTGGATTGATGTTCACCTTTATGCTTTGAGGTACGGGATTCAGTTCCCCCTTCATGAGTTCATCTCTTCCTTTCTCTATTTAGTTGGGATCGGGTTCGCACAGCTAGCACCAAACTCCTATATCCAACTTGTCAGTTTCATCGCCCTATGCCAGGAGGCGGGTATCACTCCAGGGCTGGATTTCTTCTTCATCCTATTTTCTTTCGGTCGATCAAAGGAACCAGGCCTTCGACATCTGAATCCTGTAGCTAGCCGAGCTACATTCATGAAGACCCCTTTGAGCAACAAAGGGTGGCATTCACAATGGTTCTTCATGAAGGGAACCGACCTTAAACTTTTGCCGAACTGGGACGGTTTCGAGGATCCCATTATGAAGATTTCCAAATTCCCAAAGGATCGAGCCGACGCCTTCAAGAAGTTTTACTCTCTTTTGAAAAAGACTAGCTGGGGTCTGGAGGTCGTGTCTAAGGAAGTCTGGCTCTACGAACATGGCTGTAAGTTATAAACCTCGAACTCTCTTTTCTACTATTCTGATCATCTTGTGGATTTGTCATTTACTATCTTATCCAACTTTATATTGACCATCTTCAATCCCGATGGGCTGATGCCTCCTTGATGCCTCTGCCGGTGGCTATTGAACCCATTCGTCCTCTTGCCACCTACGATTCTCCCGAGGACGAGGCCATTCCCCTTGCTGAACTCTCCATCGGTTCTTCATCAGGTTCCCTTCTTCCAACCTCCAGAGCTGAACCCTCCTTAAAGAACGCACTGAAGATGAACTGGGCTGAGAAGATGGCCTTACTGAAGAAAGCAAAGAAACCGTCTGCCAAAGCCCCTTCTAAGGCCACTTCCTCGGCCCTGCCGAAGCCGAAACTCCCCCCTAATACCCCCGTTGCGGTGATCGAGGATTCTGAGGATACGGAGGATCGGCCTCTCGAACCTCGATTCGATACCTACCTCTAAAGCTAGTTCATCTCAAGGGACGCCGACTTACCTGTTGGCCAAAGAGTCCCTCGGAAGTGTTCCCCTTCAACCTGTTTGTGCACTTCAAACTCTCTGGTGATGACGAACGGTTCAATGGATATTCATCCGAAGAGTACCTGGTATCCTATATCAGGGCTCAGTGTCAGGTGATCTCGAAAACCTTAGATTTTTCCCTTTATCCTTATATTATGCTTTTCATGGCTTATGTACCTTTTTGTTATAGGCCAACGCCATCCTTGCTCGAGCTATCCCGCCTCTGGCCCGTAATACTAAGAAAGAGGTGAAACTGAGGTCAGATGTATTGCTTCTCGAAGATGAGTTGCGGGGTCGAGACTCAGAACTAAAGAAAAAGAGAGACCTTCATGCCGACACTTGAAATAAGGTGACTAAGTCTGATCATCGAGTCACCAAACTTAAGGAACAATACTCTTTACTCCAATAAGAGTTCATCGGTCTCAATGATCATGCGAAGAAGCTTGTCTTGGACAAAGTTCTTATGACAGAGGAGAACAAGGATCTGAAGGGGGCCCTTCATACAATTAATGATAAGTTCTCTGGGATACACGATCAATTGAGCATGTTGATTCAAGAGAACAACATCTTGAGGGAAGAAAGTTCTGTAATCAAGCAGCTGGCCATTAAGGAATATGAGGAATCACCTGCCTTGACCGATAAAATTATGACCCAGTTTGCTGAAGGGGTTGAAGCTTATCGGGAAAAGGCTTGGGCGAGGTTGAGCGCTGCTAGGCAGGACACATCTATCCTCGACTCCTCCGATGAAGAATATGAAGCCGAAGATGATGGTTCACCTGAATAGATTGTTTTAATACTTGTAAATTTTTTATTTCTTAGTTGTCTCGATTAGTTATGCTTATAAATTTTACCAAACAGTTAGGTCATTTCTGACTTTCTGATCAATTTATGCCCGAAGCTTAGCTGATCGGATTTGTAACTTTGTCAATCAGATATACTTGTGACTTTTACCAATCAGTTAAGTTGTTTCGAACGTTTTGATCATGTTGTGCCCGAAGTTCATCTGATGAATAATTTTAGTTTTCTCGATCAGTTATACATGTGACTTTTATCGATCAGTTACGTTGTTTCGAACTTTCTGACCGGTTTAAGTCCAAAGTTTATCTGAATAAAAATTATGGTTTTCTCGATCAGTTATATTCGTGACTTTTACCGATCAGTTATGTCGTTTGCAACTTTCTGATTGGCTTGAGTCCGAAGTTTGTCTGATTGGGTATGTAAAAGCTTATGGAAATAAATGAAGTATAAACATTTCCATAGACAAATCTCATTTATTTAATTGATAAATAGAATGGCTTACATCAAATAAAGGAAAGAAATGCATAACTTTTACTGGTAGTATTTTCTAAGTCTTCCAGCGTGCCATGTATTCTTTATTTCTGAACCATCCATTGCTCGAAGCCGGTATGTTCCTGGATTCGACATTTCTACCACCTCATAAGGTCCTTCCCAGTTAGGCATCATATTGCCAGTGTTCTGAGGGGTCGATGCCTCAGACTCCCGAAGGACCAGATCTCCCACCTCAAATCTCCTTTGCTTCACCTTCTGATGATAGTATCGGGCTATTTTTTTCTGGTAGATTTCCAACCTTAGTAGAGATGAATCCCAGATTTCCTCCAAGAGGTCTAGGTTTAACCGTTGTCCCTGATCATTGTATAGCTCATTATATTGGCTGACCCGAAGAGTAGGCGATCCGATCTCGACCGGTATTAGCGCATCATTCCCATATACTAATCTGAATGGTGAATCCCCTGTCGTTGCTCTCGGGGTAGTTCGATAAGCCCACAAAACACTGAGCAATTCTTTAGGCCACCGCCCCTTTAATTCGTCCAACCTTCTCTTGATGACGTTAAGTAGAGTTTGGTTAGTGACCTCTACTTGACCGTTTGACTGAGGGTGGGACACTGAAGTCTTTCAATGCTAAATTCCCAATTCTTTCAAAAAAGCTTCAAACTTCGATCCCACAAATTGTCTACCATTGTCCGAGACTACTGCCATCGGGATACCGAATATGTAGACGACTCCCTCTTTGAAAAACTTCAAACACTATTGTTAGGTGATCTTCTGTAGGGGTTTGGCTTCGACCCACTTGTTCATGTAATCAATGGCCACGATCACAAATCTGGCTTGCCCCTTGGCCTTCGGCAGGGGCCCCATGATGTCTATTCCCCATATAGAAAATGGAATCGGGGATAAGACCAAAAATAACTCTTCGGGAGGCAGATGAGGAATGGTGTTGTTCAGCTGGCATTTCATACACTTTTTAATAAAATCTTTGGCTTCCTGGTGATTGGTCGGCCAATAGTATCCCTGCCTAAGAATCTTATATGCCAATGACTTGGTCCCCATATGATCTCCGCAAATTCCCTCGTGCACCTCCCGAAGTGTATAATCTGCTTCTGATGGAGTCAAGCACTTGATCAGTGGGGAGCTAAATGCCCTTCGGTATAGATTCCCGTCAATAAGAACAAAATTCAGACTCCTCCGACAGATACGAGATATAGGGTGTGAGCCAGCATTCGAGTCGACCCAAAACTAGCACATTTATTTTTGAAACACTCGGTTGTTCTAAAACCTCTAGATATACCTACCCTCTAAAGGAGCTTGCTTCGGTGGTGGCTAATCGTGCTAAGGCGTCTGCTATTGTGTTGTCTGCCCGATCGACCCCCTGACAACTATATGAAGCGAAGTATGCGAGTTTTTCGTTAACTTCGGCTAGGTATTTTGTCATTCTAGCTCCTCGAGCCTCATACTCCCCCAAAATCTACTTGACAACCAATTGTGAGTCACTATAGACCACTAGCTTCTGGACTTCTAAGCTTCGGACCAACTGGAGTCCAACTAAAATGGCTTCGTATTCTGCTTCATTGTTTGTAGCTTTAAACTGGAACCGGATGGCCTGCTGGACTTTAAATCCTTCAGGACTTGTTAGAATGACTCTTGCTCTGCTGATGTCCAAAGTTGATGACCCATCTACATACAAAGTCCATGAGGCCGACCTCTGTTGGGCTTCAGCAATTGTGCTCACGTCCGGTTCTGTGAAAGAACATTCCACTACGAAGTTTGCCAATGCCTGTCCTTTGATTGCCATTCGGGGATGGTACTCTACTACAAACTGTGTTAATTCCATTACCCACACAACCAACTGACCCGATATTTCTGGCCTGTGCAATTTTCAACGACTGATCTGTATACACCACCACAAACCGAGCTTAGAAATAGTGCCATAGCTTTTTGCTCGCAATAATCAAGGCGTAGGTGAACTTTTCCAGGTTCGGATAATGTGTCTCTGCATCTCGAAGGACGTGGCTGACGTAGTATACAGGGAGCTATTTTCCTCCCTTGTCCCATACCAGCGTAGCCCCCACGACCATCGTACTTGCAGCCATGTATAGATATAGAGGTTTTGAAGGGATCAACTTTATCAATAAGGATGCCAAAGACAAGTATTTCTTGATCCCTTGGAACACGTCTTCACACTGTGAGGTCCATTAAAAGCTCTTCTCATTCTTCAGTCCCTTGAGGGTGTCAAAGAATGGTAAACATCTTTCTGCAGATTTTGGCACGAATCTCCAAAGGGAAGCTATTCGGCCCGTCAGCCTCTGTACGTCTTTGTGTGTCTTTGGGGATTTCATGTCTAGGATCACATGGATTTTCTCCGAATTTGCCTCGATACCTCTTTTACTGACCAAATATCCCAAAAATTTTCCTAACCCTAAACCAAAAGTGCAATTAGTCAGGTTCAGTCGCAGTTTGTGTGTTCGTACTGTGTCAAAGCAGCTCCTCAGGTCCTCTAAGTGATTCCGAACTGACATGCTTTTGACGATCATGTCGTCCACATAAACCTCCATACTTCGGCCTAACCGCTTTCGGAATACAAAATTCATCATGCGCTGGTATGTTTCCCCGACATTTAGCAGTCCGAAGGTCATCTTCCTATATGCATATATGGCCCGATGAGTAATGAAACTGGTCTTTGGGATGTCTTCTTTACTCATCAAGATCTGGTGGTATCCAGAGAACGCATCCATGAAATTTAACATATCGTGATGTGGCATCAATCAGTTGGTCTATGTTGGGAAAAGGATAGAAATCTTTCGGGCATGCCTTGTTTAGGTCCGTGTAATCGATGCATAATCTCCACTTCCCGTTCTGTTTCTGAACCAATACCACGTTAGCCAACCATTCGGGGTAGTCGATCTTGAAGATGAATCATGCTTCCAGTAGTATGGAAATTTCTTCGTCTATGATCTTCTGCCTTTCTGGAGCAAAAATTCTCCTTTTTTGTATAACATGCCTCTTCTTCGGGTCCACCTGTAGCTTGTGTAATGCCACTGACTCGCTTACCCCGAGCATATCGCTGGGTTCCCATGCAAAGATGTCTGCATGAACTCTAAGAAGATCTATCAATCCGGTACGGAATGGTTCCACTAAACCCAATCCGATCTTGATTAATTTGTCTGTGTTTCCTGGTATCAGTTTGACATCCTCTGTTTCTTCAGCGGGCATGGCAAGGAGTTCGGTGCTGCTTTCAGTGAATGGCTCCATTTCGATAGCCATTGTCTGCTTCTGCTTGCTGACCCCGACTCCTGAAGAGATTAATGTATTTCGATAGCACCTTCGGTCAATATCTAGATCTCCTATTACCCCCCTATCCAATTCGGTGTCAGAAATTTAATTTTGAAGTGGGGTATGGACGTAATAGCTTGCAGTGCTGCAAGTGTCGGCCTTCCCAATATAGCGTTGTATGCCGAATCTATCTGTACCACAAAAAATCTGATCATTATCTTTGCTTGCTGGGGAGCCGTGCCGAACTTGACTGGCAGTTCGATGGTGCCTGATACGTGCACAGGGTCTCCACTGAAACCATATAACGGGTCTTCTCCACCCAACTCCATCTTCTTTCCTTCTAGATCCTGTCGCTGGTAAGCATGGGTGTATAGTATATCGACCGAGGACTCATTATCGATCATCATCCTCTTCATGTCCACCGGCCCGACTTGAGCAGTTATTACCAATGCGCCGTCGCGTGGGTCTACAAGATCTGTAGGATAATCTTCGTCTGAGAAAGCGATGGATATTCCCGAGTAAGCCCGATCCTTTCTTGGCGATGATTCTGCTACTAACAACACGACCTCGAGATGTCCACTTCTCTTTTTCCCGGTCAGACGCCCCACCGAACCGCCTGAAATGACATCAATCACGCCTCGGGGTGGCTGGTTCGATTTTGGCTGCGTATCTCAAGCATGATATAAATCATATGTAATATATAAATAAAAAAATAATAGTTTATAATTTAGGATGATTTGAAAATATTATCCCGTAGGTTATAGTACTTTAACAGAGATGATTTATCTTGCTTATCGAATTTGAACTTCTAATAAAAGTACTAGTACATTAACAATGTGTATTAAATAGATCATGTGATAATATTTTATTTATAAAATATTTTCACATAAATACTAATTTTTGAATTTTTGAATAATAACGGATCAACTTAATATAGTTGTATATTAATTTGATGTTCCAAAGAGTGAGATTACATTGTGTTGGTAATACCTCAGAATGTCGATTAATATATTTAATTAATATTAGGAACACTATTATTTTCAAAATATTTATAAGATTTTTCATAATATAATTTATCATTGATAATAGAAACTTGGCCGAGTCTTTTTATATTTATTATTAAAATAATTGATTTAATTGTTAAATCAATTTATGATCAAATAGAGATAAATTATGGACATATGAAATTAGTTTAAGTGTATCACAATTATATTAATGAATTTTGAAATATTTATATACATTTATAGAGAAAATATTTACAGTTTATTAGTAAAGAGTTTATTTAATTAATTCCCGAACTAAAGTGCAATTACAATTATTTAGTGTAATTAATTGTAATTAATATTTATTTTGAATATTATTATTATTAGATAATGTGACACCCCCAAACTCAGGTACTTTAAAACCTGAGTCCGGTGTAACACGGTACTACCCATTTAACATAATAATAATAACGTAAGTGTAATTACTAATTATTACAATATGTCTAGCTTGCTATCCCAAGTTTTCAGACTTTTAAATCTATATAACATGGTAATAAGTACAAATTATTTATTTCAATACTTCTAATTGTTACAAATATCTTTTATTCGTTCGTCTTCCCCTTTCATTTGTCTTTACTTGAACCTTCAATCCGTTCTGGTTTCACTGAAAACATTTAATTTCAAGTAAAGATGAAAATTCAATTGCTCAACCAGTATTCACAATCAATTAACAACAACAAAATCAAGAATCAAATATTCTTTCTTTACAAAACTTCAAAAATTGAATAATAGTTGTGAAGACATTTCATATAATTTTGAATAACAAAACTTTTCATTTAACATTTTTGAAATGATATACTGAGCAGTCATAAGACCTCGAACATTTTCATTTTTTAAAAGATTTAATAGTAATTCAACTATCAACCCTTTTATTTTCGTTGAGGCACGTTAGGTAATCTGTGAAAGCCCCAAATCCAGGTCCCAAATCACCGCGGATCCGGTACAATCATTCTATCACTATTGTAGAAGATATAAACATAAATTATTTATACAATAAACTTTACAAACTATTCCCCAAGTTCGAGTAACCTTAACTTATACATAATTCATAACCTGTCTAACCTATAACATTATTATCATACTATACTATTACATTTTAGCTGCACATATTATACCAAGCTGAACTTGGCTTTATCCTTTTCTGAATCTGAACGTATTCGCCTTATCTGCAATGTTTATCATGATATATCAAGGGTGAGCAATAAGTTTGCCCAGAAAGTTTAAGTTCAATAAATTAAGGATATATCATGATTGAAAGAATTTGAATAATAGCTGGCTAACATTCAACAATATAATTGTGAACTAGCATGAACAAACTTTCATAGCTGAACGAACATTGAACATAAACAAATATATCTGAACCAGATGGTAATGAAGGTGATCAACCTTTCATACCTGATGAGTACATGCAATATGGACATAGTGCAATTAAACAATTCATGGACATGACAATCAGCAATGATTAACCACAAGTATATTTGAATGAAACAACTCGAGGTCGAGTTAAGAAAGCTTGCCTGATCCGATGTTTACCGTTACACATTCTATTTAGCTTTGTCTGAATACCTAATATAGATAATACCGATATCCAAATATTAGAATAATATCATCACTATTATATATATCCATAGAATAACCTAAACACATAACACATAACCCTATCAGTCTATAGAACACACAAAACGTAACCTTAAGTCAAACTTTAAAGTCTGAGTCGAGTTTGGTACAATCCTGACATCCCGATTGCCTAATCGGATAAATATCGAGTTTAAGTTCAATTAAACTTTGCCTAAACACTTAACACTTATCTTAGATAATTATATTATCAATCAAAATATTTTCCAAGTCTCATAATAATTTTATATAATAATTATCATTTATCATGATTTTTCAATCATTACCATCATATTTATATGAATTAAATAATTTAATCTTATATATTATAAGTTTTTCTTTAACATCTAATAAGTCAAATACCAATCCAGCAACCCAGATTTGCAATCCAGCAAACCAAACTGCAATCCAGCAAACTGAATTCCAAATCCAGCAACTAGATTGCAATCCAACAACCTAGATTCAACAACCTAGATTCAACATATTTTCAATTCAGTAAACTGCTTTTCAATCCAGCAAGCTGGATTCATCAGATTTTTCAATCCAGCAAACTGAATGCATAAACTATTCAATCCAGCAAGATGGATTCCATATCCTTTTAATGAAAATACCAAATCAATTTATTATTTTTCTATATTTTGGCCAAACATATATACATATATTTCATACACAAAAAGTATTTTTCCATAATTTTTCAACTTTATTATTTCTCAGAAATTAATTTTAGTGTATAGGTTAAGAAATTAGCCCCATCATGCTTAACTCTAGAAATTCCTATCTCTTGACACAATCTTGTACATGTTAACGTGAGCCTCCAGTTTATATTTCGTGTCTATCGGAGTTATAGAACTTCGATTATAGTGATTTTCGTCAGAAAAACCCAAATATTGAAACGGTCATAACTTTGTCATTTTAAGTCGGAATGAACTCATTTTTGGACAGGAGGTACTTAATACCATATATTTTCATGTCCCAAAAGACGAGAAGTTTTCTCATAAATTAAGTTCTAGAATTTAGCCTTGCAAAAACTTTGGCAGTTTACTTTTGTCATTTTTTGTTTTTGACTCCTTTGCTAAAATCCGTCCACACGAAAATTTACAACACCTTTTCTAGTAATTCAACGTGTATATGTTATAAAACTCATAGATATAACTCTAGGACTTGACCACACTCAAAAATTCAAAATATAATAGGAGATATGGTCATTTGAATTTCATGTCTCGTTTTCACAAAAATATGATTTTCAATTAACCTTTTGTGGTTTCTAAAAAAATTTCTATGTTCTCACATAATAACTAACATAACTCATCATAATACCTTCTAATACTTCATATACCCATGAATCTACCATGATGCATGATCTATTTTATCAAACAATCATCAAACACAAGATTAAACACAATCGAGGCTAAGAAAAATTAGGGTTTTCTACATTTTGAAAAACCTAGTTTCCATTTCCTACTTTAGATCTAATTTTTGATCCTCAAAATGGATAGATAAAGACATAACACACTCTAGATCATGTAGATCTAGAGTTTTGAAGATCAAGAAAATAAATCCAAGTTTTGATTGAACATAACTAAAAATAACATAAACAAAAGATATTTATACCTTTGATCTTCATGCTCTCCTTCTTCTATGGTTGATTATAAAGTATAAAATTTTCTTTTCCTCCTTCTTCCTCAAAGTAGCCGCCCATCTCCTCTCTCTCTCTTATCTCTCTCTAGTTTCCTTTTACTAGCTTAGGAAGTGAGAGAAATAAAAGAGAAGTAAATAAATTTTATTTGTTGTTAGTAAATTTAGTATATATATATATATATATATTATGTATATCTACATACCTTCCCCAACTTCTTTCTTGTTTTCTCTCTCTCATGGTTATGAGGTTGTTTGTAAACTTAAATAATGTGTTGGTGAAATGAGAGCATGACACCAAAAGTGGGTTAGTAAGGAGTTGTTAAGAGTTGGTAATTTTTAATCATTACATTCATGAACCTTTCTTTCTCCATCCTTAGGTGGCCGGCCATAACTCCCCTTTTTCTCCCATTTTGTCTTCTTTTTAATGCTTTATTTAATATATAAAATTTTCAAAAAGTCCTCTTCCACTTGGGCTAAAAGTTGGGCCATTCTTTTAATGTTTTGGGCTTACAAAAAATTAGTTTCTTTGGGCCATAACAAATAACATATTCCAACACTTTTAATATTACCATTCTCTAATTATTTAATTAGGGTTTTCATGTAAACAATTATAATTTAAATCCTTACTTACATACACTTAATTTCTCAACGCAATTATACTTGCTATAATTAGGTTATAAAATTAATTAACTGAGATGTATAAAATAAATCTCTTAGCATTAGTATATATTTTAAATACTAATATTCTCTTATACCACAACCATTAAGTTATTCAATTTTTTATTCCTAATATATAATTAGATTACCTTAGTTTCTTTTATTTATTTATATAATAAACAAATAAAAACAAACACATAATATTCATATTCATTTCTGACATAACTTTTAACCCTTAGGGTTATATACTTACAATTAGAGTTCCCAAATTAGGGTTTGACACTAATATAAGTTATCTGATCAACCATTGACCCTCAACCACCTACTGTACACATATATGATTATATACACAAAATATATATACTTATACACTTAATCCTGGATAATTCTCCACAAAAATTTTAAATTCACAAAATTCCTTCTCGGAAATCTCAAATCCATTAACTTATTTTCTGTCTAGGTTTATTATTTAATCTTAATTCAATCTTTTAAGATTTTAATAAATATCCAAATTCTCGGGTTGTCACATAATCAACCTATTGTACAATACGTTGTACAACATTATACTAAAATGATTATATGCGTTTGTTTATAACTCGCAGGGTCAATGTGATGCCCCCAAATTCTTACCTCCACTTGGTCACCCGAATTCGGTTCATCACGTTCTCAAAGTATTACCATAATAACTAAAATCATACATTTACAACGAAAGATCTAATTTAGAATAATATACAATGATTTATTATAATTATTTCCCCAAGTCTCCTAACCTACAGTACTTAAAAGATTACATAATAATATCAAATAAAGACTTATTACATAATTCTACTTATGTTTAAACATAGTCTGCAAATAGTTTTAATACAACATGATTAATTTAAACATAAAGGGACAAGCTAGTCGGTAGCCTTGCCCTTGTCTTTCCCAGATACACCTCCATGTTCCGCCTTAACTAAAAGGTTTTAAATAAGCAAGAATGAGCACAATTTGCCCAACAAGTAATTTACAACAAGGGTAAGAGTTTTATAACACGAGTGTGAAATATCGAAGTATCATCTCTAAGATAGTTCAGAGTTTCAGAATAATATCATGATTAATGAATATCATCAATTCTCGGAATAAGAACGATAATTCAATATAAATTGATATAGATATATGAATTCAACGACTATCAAGATATCCGACAGAATAACAAATTATACTGAGCAGTCACTAGGGACTATTGAACATCTACTAAAATTATCAATATTTAACTGATAACCCAAAAGAACAAGTACCATAGAGGATCAGTCTACAATACTCTAAGCTATGCATAACACCACAATAATAATATACTCATGTGTTGGGGTTTCCAACAACATACCATCCCCTTACCATAAGCGTTGTTCAACTCAGTTTTCAAGATTTTTGCACCGACTAATGTGTTTAGATAGTTTTATAAACATGCATATAGTCTAGCCGAATCAAAAGGCATAAACACTTTCACAATATTCAAGAACAATACCAAGTTTAACACGAATAATAGGTTTCTCAAGAGTTTAACATACTAGCTCAATTGAACGAGAAAGTAAGATAACTTGCATTCAAAGAGATAAGGTTTGCTTACGACATTAGTCGAATAAAGTAATGCAAGGGTTTAGGATACTTGCTCAATAAAAGTAAGGTTCAAGGAAACTTACCCAATAAAGACTTGAGTAAGGTTAGAGAAACTTGCCTTAAGCATAGTTTATCCACGTTACTAAATCAACACTTTAGAATCCTAGTATATCGTATTATAAATATACAGTGTTCATTAGCTAACACAGTCCTTAATCAAGCTCGACACGATACAAGTATGCACACATGATACAAAATTAGTTTATAAGTCATCATACATCAACTACTTAGTTACTTCACAAGCAAATCAAGAATTCTCAAGGTTAAGACCTCCTACTCATGGACTTTTCATTTCAATGCAACACCGACTTATCAACTAGGCATCACTCATATATATATATACATCAGTATGTTTTAGATCTTATTTAGCATCATAGGCATCATGCAATTTGCTGTCGAAAAGTCAGAATTCACTATCTAGGATTCCAGACTGGCGCAGCTGCGCCATGGCTAAGCCTAGGATCGGCGCAGCTACGCCGTCCTCTGACCATGCCAAGACTCAACTGCTGCCTTGTGGTTTTTGTCCAGCTCAACCAAAACAATCACATATAATATGTTTGTCATGTTAAAGTTCTTTTCATGCTCCTTAAGTCAATCTAGGTTCCTTCTTTCATAGCATGGTTCTAAGTTGCTCATTTCAACAATTTAAGGTCATTCAAAGTCATGAATTCCCAAGGTCTAGCATGCTTGCTTTCTAAACATACAAGATAACTATAAAACTCATATCAGGCATGCTTGTGTGTATTCATAACACATACGTGAAACTAACACCGCTTTAGTTGAAAAAAGGCTTCGTTCATGATTTTCTTAAAATGTGCTACACAAGCATGGTATATATATGTTTATGCTACATGAGCGAGTCTAAGAGTGTCATCAAACATGATCACAAATGTCAGATTTTAGTCCTCATGGTATCTTAAAAATATTCACATTCAAAGCTTGCTAATAGGTTTAACATGCTCATGTTTCCTTACTAATCAAATAAACACAAGCTAAAGGTTTATTCATGCATTTCCAAGTCATACTCACATGCTTTCAAAGTCAGAATATAAACCATGTAAAAATCATGCATGTTAGCTCACTAGGCTAAGCTTCTTATTGAAAATATTTCTAACATAAGGCTTAATAAGTTTGAACATGCTCAAAAGAACTATATACACTACAACATGCTCATCTATTTGCAAAATAAGTCATGCATAGCTTACTAGGTTCAAAATTTGTAGAACATGATCTTTATCATAGTTTGTTTTCAAAACTTAGTCTAAATCTCCATGTAAACCATACGTCTTCGTTAATCATACAAGTCTAGTCTAAACATGCTCACGTTAGGTTAACGTATCCATACATACATCATACACATGCTTACATGCTAGCTTGAGTCAAAACAACTAGCCAATATTGATCATATTTGAAAATAGACTGCTCAACTGTATTCAGCAACCGGCGCAGCTGTGCTGCGCCTCAATACAAATGTGGCACAGCTGCGCCATGCCTGGTTCAGGAGTAGAAGTAGTCTGCTACGGCAGAACTCCAGCCCAACCTCAAAAATTACTCATGATTTCGATTTTAAACCATCATATATCAGTTGCATCATGCTCATGTGGTTATATAACAACTATATGGACATTACACAACCTCATTAATAACCAATTCCACAAAATCTAGAATTTGAATTTTAAGAATGGAAATTTAATAGAAACTGAAAATAAATAATAAGAAGGAATTTTATACCTTTATAATTGCAATGAGCTTGCTCCTAATGAACTCTCAAGCTCTAGATTACTTGTATGCTCTCAACTCTCACTTAGCAATTCTCAACACTTGGAAAAATGGAAGGAGAGCTCTTATTTATAGAAAAATCAATACACATACATAGAAATTTTCCATTGAATCAAACCCATGGATTGTAGGATTGTATGAAGGTTATGGAGGACTTGGTAGATTGGTTGTTGGAACTCATCTTAATCACCACTCCTTGTAGACACTCAAAATTTTCTGTACTATTGTCACTAACATTACAGGACAGATTCGTCTTTTAAGAGAGAACCCTGAATGACAATCCAAACCCGTACCGGATACTACCGGAAGTTCAGCATCAAACCCCAGATCACAGTCTGGGAGTATCCAAATCCAACCTCGGAGATAACCCCGAGACCTGCAGATACAATACCAGAACACACACCGGAGAAGACCGATTAATCTCGGAGATGACCCCGAGGTATCCAGTCTCAGTCCCAATTATGGGAATAGACACCAACCTTGGTGATAACCCCAAGGAATGAAGTTTTGGCGATAACCCCAGAAATGTTTGTTTCAAATGCGACCAGCTTCAATCTCGGTGCTCACAACGAGATACAATGCACCAACCCAGCAATAACATCGGGAAGACAGGCACACCTCAAAGATGACAATGAGGACCTTCAACAATTGCAGCAGTCCAATGTCAGCGAAGTCTGAGCAACATCTGCTTTATCAGCCCAATCCAGCGCTAACACCGGTGAGGGGCAACATCGTCATCTCATCAAACACGATGCCACATCACGTCTCTACGCAACGATGTCCCACAAGGCTAACAAATCCCGAGTGACTATTGTGACACCCCCAAAATAGGTCCATTCCATCCAACCCATTCTGAGTCGTCAATTACATGGTACATAAATAACTACAACTTAATTATTACATTACAACATACAAACTGTGAGTTTAAATACAGATGTTGCCATCTAGACAATATCCACATACAAATAAATCCCCATCATAATTATTGATACATTATTTTACAAAAATGGTGAGGACTACTAAACAACTCTCTCTAGAACCATTATTACATCCCCCGACTCGTACTCGCTACATTCTCGTCTCCTGAGAAGAAAAAATAGAACAACAAGAAAAAGGGTGAGCTCAACTAGCCCAGTAAAGAATATTATGACTAAGATAATGTACAACAAATTATCCTTAGTCTTCAACAGGGAAAAATCTGATAGAATACAATAGACAACAAGTTTTAGATCAACAACTGCAGCAGAAACAACAATTCATTAGAAGAGTTAAGCAGAGAATAAAATCTACTAACATCTATGAATTTAAAAGTCCATCATCAATATTTTATCCCTGTAACATCAATCAATATATATCTCAAATCAAATATTTATCTTTGCACTACAGGCCAAAGATATTCATCAGTTGGTCATGTTCATCTAAACACCTGTTCATCTTTGCACTACGGGCCAAAGATATTCATCAATTGTTCATGTTCATCTCATCACCTGTACATCTTTGCACTACGGGCCAAAGATATTCATAATAAAATCAACCATCTTTGCACTACAGGCCAAAGATATTCAGTAATATCATCATTTAAGACTGAGGATGATGAAAAATATTTTAAAAGAAACGAATCCAGTGAAACAAAAGAACAATTATTAAGGATTCGTATTTTAAACAATCCAAGTTCAAAGATACTTTATAAGTAATCAGAGTGGGATAAAATTCAAGAATGATCAAAACATAGATCCAATCAAAGCTAGTATCTAGAATAGATATTTTGGACAAAAAGAAGAAATTTCATTTTTCGGTGAATAGTGCCGTATTTGTGAATAGTGACGTATACGTGAATAGTACCGTATACGTGAATAGTAACTCCGACACCAAAAGATAGAAATTTCACAAAAAACATCTTCACGCTTCGTGAATAGTACTCGTGAATAGTAACTCTTGAATAATAACTCGTGAATAGTAACTCATGAATAGTAACTCCGACATGAAAAAGTTCCAAATTTGATAAAAAGTTCCAACCAACATTTCAACATAATGATATTGAAGAAATAATATCATTTTAGAAGAAAATAACATCCCTTACCTCGAAAGACAGTACTTCTAGTTGAAACACCGGATATAGGCTACGATTTGAACTTGCACCGTATAACAATACTCAAAGTATACTCAAAATACTCACAAGAATACAGTCGATAATATAGAGAGAGAAAACTTCAGTTTCTGGTGTGATTTTCAATTATAACCTAAACACCTATTTATAGGAAATTGCTTAGAACACCAAAGCAGAAAATTTAATAAAATATTAATATTAATATTACAATTCCTACGCCCACTTCTAAGGATCTGAAAATCTGCATTCAACACATTCAAATCACATGCTAGACCCACAAAAAACGTTTTTTATATTTAAATTATTTTAAACTTCCAAAAATCAATTATTTCAGAGCTTCGGAACTTCAATAATTCATAAAAAATAGCCCTTTTATCAGAAAATTCAAATCTCGCGTGTTTTTATAGGAAATTCAATTCTCTACAACTTTGCAGAAGAAAGTTTTTCCAAATTCCAAATAGAAATTGACCGAAATTCACAAATGGGCGATTTTACAGGCTATAATCAAATTTCGGTCAATAATTGTGTCCACCAACACACAAAATATGTGTTAAACATTTAATGCCACAAAAGTACTCTTCCTCCTCATATACTCATATATCCCACATTTATTATAAAAATATCACCGTTAATATATTATTAAAATAATATATTTAAATGAATTATTTTATCAGAAAAAGATAAAATATTAATTTTCAACAATTGTCACATTAAAAATTTTCTCCATCTATATCCATATAAAATCAATATTTTCCTCATCATATGAATTAATAATTAATTATTCACAAATAATATTACAGAATCCCAATATTGACAACCAGGCCGTTCCCAGGATAGAGGGGGCTTTCCAATAAAGATTTCTCCTTACTGGCGCGCAATTAGGTGACCAAACCTCTCCTTAGACAGAACTTTCTAGACATTGCCAATAATGTTATCTAATAATATTATTCAGATAATATGAATTATTGCTTCGATAATGAAAAATACAGTGTAGTGACAATTATTGAAACAACAGTAATATAAAATATCAATGCAGCAATTATTGAATCAATAAAATAAAATACTGAACAGTAATTACTGTAACCATTATTGAGTAGTGCCTTCTTACGTAAGAATCAATAATTGGTGCAATACCGTGTGCTACTGTGCAACAATGCGTATTACTGTGTTTTAACCACCGGGTATTCCAACAGTATTAACGGTAATAGCTACGCCGTTATTTATAAACAACTTATTTTTATCATTTTCTTCATCCAATCGCTTTCCGTTATGGGGCCCACAAAAGACTGCGCCGTCGTACGAATATTCCCCGACAGCAAGAATATTCCACGACCAAACGAATATTCCCCGACAACAATGAATATTTTATAACCACTTGCTTATTTTGAAATATTTGCGCATTTTACCCATAACTAACCACATTAATCAAATCAACCCTTACTATTTCAAAATAATAAATAAAGGAAATTCCTTTTTATTTAAAAATTTTCGGGGTCTTACAACTATTGTACGGGGTAACGGATGAAAGTTGAAGCTTGAAGACCGGAGGGCATCGTCCCATCTTCAATGACTTTGCACAAACTCTAATCCCACGCCATCGTACAACTCTCGACAACGACGGTCCGAAATAGGTCCTGTATACCTCAAACAGATGACCATATTGTACTTCTGAAACTTGGAGTGGACATTACAGTGCCTGAGTGCACGTACTTCGAGACGACCCGACCTAACAAACTCTGGCCAACCCGGGTTACCTCTGGTACACTTGCGGCTCTGCCGCAGGTACACCTGTGGATAAAATACCAATAAATAGAGGGCTTGGGGTGCTGATTTTCTAAGGAAAAAAGATGGGGAAACCCTGCACAATTTGCTCCGCACTCGCCCATACAGTGTATTTTCCCACTTTTAAATACATGTGAGCTCATATATAGCCCCTTTTGTACCCACAAAAGCCAGTGTTTACCCATTCTAAAGATATAGAAGCCTTTTTTAGCAGTCAGATGTAAGCCTTCTTACACACTTTAGAGTTTTTCTCTCCATCTTTGAACACACCCTTCTACACGTTGAGAGTCGTGTTACTTGCTTTTGCCCAGACTTCGGTCCGTGGTTTCATTCAGTCTGTATATATATATATATATATATATATATATATATATATATATATATATTTATATTTATATTAACAAACATTATCGAGTTATGCCTCGATTGAGGCTAGACTTCGGTCTGGGGCGTTTATTTGCTTTTCTATATATATACCTTTATATATATGAACTGTGTGTCAAACTTTGTTCGATGAGCCTAGACTTCGGTCTGGAGCGTTTACTGCTTTAATATATATATATATATATATATATATATATATATATATATATATATATTATTAATTGTGTGTCGAACTCTATTCAATGAGCCTGGATTTTATATTCGGTGCATTTATTCGCTTATATATATATATATATATATATTTATGCTTATATATATATATGAACTGTGGTCGAACTCTGTTCGATGAGCTTGGATTTTACATCCGGAGCGTTTAATGCTTATATATATATATTTATTTATTTTTGTCCTACCTGGAGTTTCCTTCGTGGCAGTTGATCGCTCTTACGGCTTTATTTACATTTCTGATCCCCCATGGAGGTGTTTCATGGTTGGTGATTATTTCTGTATATATATATATATTTACAGCTTATATATATATATATATATATATATATATATATATATATATCTATTTACTACTTTCATACCAATTATAGCATTCTGTGCGCCTAGGAATCATGTGATCACAGATTCATCCTATTGGATCTAGATTCAGTTCATGTGATGGACATTTTCAGCTGTAAGCAGCTTGTAAATCATTCAGCAGTGTCTGAATTCCCTCAGATGGTTTCCATACCCATGAGGAAGTCGACATTTTTTTGTATATTATTTTCGTACGGATGCCTCGCATTCGTCAAATAAAATCAATCTAGTCGATCACTTAATAAAAATGGGAGTGTAAAAGGTCTCAATTCTTATTGAGCATCAGGGTTTGAAAAACCTCTTTTATAAAACATCACTGCCATATCTTACTAAAAACTGAATTTTTTACATAAATTCAAACCCTGTGTATATTGGTTCGAACGAGGCCTCGCACAACTTCTATATAACAGCAGATTGACCCACACACACACACATTCAGATAATAGTTTCTTGAAAAGAGGAGGTCACCGTGGTAACACGGATGTCGGGGGGTGCCTAATACCTTCCCTCCGCATAACCAAGTCCCCGGACCCTAAATGAATCTCGGTTTCACCGACCTGTATATCAGTGTCACATCACTGGGTTAATGTGCAAACCTTTTCTCGGTTGTGTTGGTACAACCATTTAAAAAACCAACTGGCGACTCTTAACAGTCCCATCGTCGACATCATACATGTCAGACCTTTTTCACTTGTTTTTTTTCAAACAAATCTCACCTAAAATGAGAGCACCAAAGAACAAGTAACAGAAAGGGACACCCAAAAATCCCGACGTCGACAGGTGGCGACTCTGCTGGGGTCTCTTGTAAGAGGACTTAAGCCACTATTACAATCTTTTCAAAACTGTTATCTGCTTGTATGTGGATATTGCATTTACATTTTTGATAAATGTGTACGAATGCATTTCCTTATTGCATTTAGTGCTTTGCACCATAACTGCTTGTGATGCTATTGCTTCACACCATAACTGCTTATGATATTAGTGCTTCGCACCATATCTGCTTGTGATATTAGTGCTTCACACATGTCATCATTTTTCAAACGGTGAGACACGATGTATGTGAATGTATGTTGTGTGGTCCCTCCACCAAGAGGCTATCCCGTCAGTGTTTGATTACTGGACTCGTGAGAAGACTAATTCTCCGAGGCTCAGGAAAGGTACTACCCTTATTTGCTCTAGTTGAAAGACCGGATTAACTTCCCGTCAAGTAGATTGCGATGATTTGGGAACCTTCATGCCAAAAAGACGCGAGAGTAACCTAAGATAGGTCAGCCTCTGATAAACCCAAAGCGGAGGAAAGTCTCTTCATGCTCTCATTTCAATTACTTGTAAACACATATTACTTGTAATTTCATTCCATATCCATCTCTATGTAATGAGAAATATGAAGAAATGTGTACACATACATATTAACATGCTATAAAAAGCTGACACCCGTTGTGCAGGATAAAAATTCCTGAAATGGACACATCACATAGCATGTTATTGTATACATTCCCTAAAGACTAAACTATTCCAGTCTTTCGCAGGGAACAAATCGGACCTACTACCCGTTCAAAGTCCAAAAAGGCAACAGGTCTACAGTCAAGCATGTCGTCATCCGACCAGACTGAACTTAATCTAGTTTCTCGCAAAGAATTCGATGGATTAAGAAAACAGATTACAGATTTGGTTGTTCTACTCAAAGAATTACACCAGTTTACACAGGGTCAAAAAATACCCGTACATGCTGAATCCTCCACACAAGGGGGAATCCCGGTCATTACCATACCTGAACCACAGTTGGATACGACCAACAAAACTCTTGATGTTGTCCATCCTACTGGAGATCCAGACACTGGTGACATCAAAAAGAAAGTCCTCTAAATGGAAGAGTCCCTTCGCGCTATCAAAGGAATTGGAACACACGGAAGTGTTTCATATGCAGATCTGTGTATTTTCCCTGGTGTTCATTATCCAGAAAAAATTAAAACTCCTGACTTTGAAAAATGTGACGGGTTAGGAGATCCTTATACACATTTAAAAGTATTTATTGGAGAACTTGGATCCTATGCAGAGGATGAAAAACTCAGAATGTAGTTGTTCCAAAAGAGTCTAACTGGAGAAGCCCGTTCGTGGTACACAAGATTAGACAACTCCAAAATCTATAACTAGGAAGAGCTAGCACATGCCTTCCTCACTAAATACAGTTTTCAAACTCAGATGGCTCCTAATCGGTATCAGATTACCAAGATCAAGAAGCAGCCTAACGAATCTTTCAAAGAGTATGCTCAGAGGTGGATACGCCTGGCTGCCCAAGTTAGTCCTTCCATGACAGAATCAAAAATGGTCATGACTTTCATAGACATACAAGAATCTCCCTTCTATGAGAGAGTTTTAGCCGGCATCGGTAAACCATTTTCTGAAATGGTCAAACATGGGGAGATGGTTGAGATGGGATTGAAGTCCAAAAAGATTCAAGATCTTGCTGCACTCAAAGCTGTTACTGATCACATCCAATCTGGAAATTATGGGAACAACCCCCGGAGGGTCCATAAAAAGAAAGAAGAAGATGTTTCCCTGATACTACAGGGGCAAAAAGGCAATCAAAACATGCCTATTCAAAGGAGAAACTACACTCCATTTCCATCACAGTGTACAAACCCTCCAATACCAAGAGGTGGAGAAGTCAAACGTCCTTGAGTGTTTATACCCTTAGGGGATACCCTAGAGAACATCTTAAATCTTCTGACAACACAGAAGAAAATTACACATCTTCTTCCACCAGCCAGCCCTAATGGACGGGGTTTCAATGCTGCTAGGAAATGTGTTTATCATGCCGGGGCACCTGGACATGATACTTAGGATTTTTGGGCCTTAAAACACAAGATCCAGGACCTAATAGACAATGGGGAGATCGTAGTCACCAAACCCGATCAGCCTCATGTTCAAAATAACCCTCTTCCTTAACATAAAGAAGAAGAGGTCAACATGATCAATTGGAGCAATGGACAAAGTTCCAACTTCAGCTGTGAATCTTCCCAGACCCTCAAAGACAGTGATGACAGATGGGATTATGCCAAATTCCAATTCACAATAGAACGAAAGATGAAAGCTCTCTGCAAACAAATTGAACAATTGGCGGAACTGGTGACTTATCAACATCAAGTGACTCGTCAGTTATTCGGCCAGGAGCATGCCAGTCTCCTACCTATTATCATGAATATTCCCTCGTCACTTTCAAAAAATGAAATGCTGGAAGGCAAAGTGACAAAGAGAGTAAATACCAAAGCCCGTCGGGATTTCGCCAACAAAAGGGAATTCACCTATTTGGGTCAACCTATGGAAGAAATCCTTTATATGTTAATCAATGAAGGAAGGATCAGTTCCCTTCTACCCCCAATCAACCCCCGTTCGGGACGGTACAACTCTGATGGAGTATGTCAATATCACTGCGGTCACAGCACAGAAGAATGCTGGGCACTCCGCCACCTTATTCAAAATCTAATCGACAGTGGTGTCTTGCGCCTAGCAGACGATGACACTTTGTTACGTGCAAGTGAGAATACATGCCCTACCAAGTGGAAAAGTGTGGTAGCAGTCATATCCACTGAAACTGATGGGATTAATACCTTACTCACAACGCCAATAATTCAACTCAAGGGAGGAAACAATCCTTTGAAAGTGGCCGCTCCCAAGCTAATCAATTTGCCATGCAGAGCACAATATCCTATTGTTAGCTTGCGCAAGGTTTCGTGGAATTATGGAGAAGGTAAAGGATCCACCTCACATACAATTGCTGCAGTGTTGAAGGAAAACCCATTGTATCTCCCCCATCGGGTGATGAAGTCTACCACCAAATCGAAGGGGAAAATAACCATGGAGAAGATTGAAAAATTCCTCCGCGTTGTGGGTCATAATGAAGCTACGGTGGTTTTAAGCTTGAAAGAAACTCCACAACAAATATCAATTTTGGACTTGGTCGTAACTTCCGAGAATCACCAGAAGGTCTTGTTAAAGGTTTTGGAAGAAGCCTATCTCCCGACATCAGTGGATGCGGAAAAGTTTCAACATTTGGTTTATCACATTTTTAACAACAATGTGATATCCTTCACTGATGATGACATACCGCCCGAAGGGACCGATCATTGCAAACCATTGCACATTACAGTCTTGTCCTCTGGATATATGGTAGCTGGAGTCTTAATAGATGGAGGTTCCTCTCTGAATATCTACCCATACGTTACCTTGGTGAAGATGAACACCAATCTCAACAGAATTCAGAGTAGCCATACTATCATCAAAGCTTTTGATGGAGCCCGCCGTAACTCGATCGGAGTAATTGAGCTGCTAATCAAAATTGATCCTCACACATTCTGCGTGTCTTTCCATGTACTCAAGATAGACTCGGGATACAACCTGCTCCTGGGACGACTATGGATTCACATGGCAAGGGCAGTCCCCTCCACTCTTCATCAACAGTTGAAATACATCATCATCAATAGCCTGGTCACAGTCAACGCTGAACCAGAGATTCCTCAGCACGGGGACATGCCGTTCATCAATGCCAATGAGTATGTTGAGCCAATTAGTTTTCATACTTTGGAAATAACCAATATCCAATACCATGCTGTTGGAAGGCCACTGCCCGAACCCCAAATTTCTACCGAGGTGATGTCAGCCACTCAAGAAATGATTTCGTTGGGTCATAAGCCGGGACAAGGGTTGGGTAAAGATTTCCAGGGTATCAGGTATCCTATTCGCTTAACCAAGCAAGTTGGAACCGCTGAACTAGGCTATTCTGCCAGCTCTAGTCACATGAATCCTCATAAGCATCAGCAGATTCCTTCAGCTTCAACCATATGGTGTTTAGCTTCGCCTTCAAAGTCTGAGTCCGCACAACCTCCCGTAAAGGTGCCAGCCAATGTAATGGCTATGTTATGTCCCAAGCCGATACCGATGAAGGGGAAAGAGGTCTTTGTTCCAAATCCCGTAGTGGAAGAAGAGGAACGAAGAATCATACAAGACGTCATACGAATGATGTTCGGTATACGCATCATCATTCATGATGAACATACCAATAGATACACCCCAGATGATGATTGCCCAGATGTAATGGCCATCATTCGGGACAGGGAGGATGATGAAAATCCCTCCATCACTGCGGTCCTCCCGGACTTTACCCTTGCCAATTGGAACAACATTCCTTGCTTTGGTCGACGAGGGTAAAATGGATAGAACTCTTTCTGCCATGTAAATATAATAACATCTTATTTTTTTGTAAAGTATTAGTAGTTTATTTTGCCAGTATATGCTAACACTGTGTATGATCAACGCATTTCATATATACTAAGTGAAAGCATATTTTGTTTCAGGACTGAATTTAGATGTGCCTATACTTGCGGATACGATGCCTCTCCTACACAGGGATTGTACCTTTGATTTGGAGATAAATTCAGCCTTGATGGATATATAGGATGACATTGAGGTGCCTCCAGAAATTCAAGAATGGGTCAAAGACAAACCCAAATCCAACCTTGATCAAACCACTTCTTTCAATCTCGGAACCTTAGAAAGCCCTAAGTTAATCCAGATTGGTTCAGACCTTACCCCAAACCAACAAAATGTCATGGTTATGCTATTAACCCAATTCCAGGATGTGTTTGCATGGTCTCATGAAGACATGGTAGGTTTATTCACTGACATTGTCCTTCATCGCCTTCCCATTAAAGAGGGATTTAAGCTAGTCAAGCAGAAACTCAGGCGATTAAAACCTGAGTGGAGTTTAAAGGTGAAAGAAGAAATTGTGAAACAATTTCAAGCTGACATCATAATGGTTTCTACATATCCTGAGTGGATATCCAACATTGTGCCCGTACCTAAACCTGGAGGGAAAGTTTAAGTTTGCGTGGATTACCGGGACTTGAATAAAGCTTGCTTAAAAGACAGCTTTCCCGTGCCATTTATCTACATTCTCATTGACAATACTGTGCAATACGACATGTACTCCTTTGATGATTGCTTTACGGGGTACCATCATATCATGGTTGTCGAGGAAGATCGCGAGAAGACTGCTTTCATCACTCCTTAGGGAACTTTTTGCTATAGACGGTTGTCATTCGGCCTCATCAATGCCAGAGCTACCTATCAACGAGCTATGATGGCTCTTTTCCACGACTTAATGCATAAAGAGATTGAGATCTACGTGGATGACATTATTGTCAAGTCCCTGACGGAGGATGACCATATAGACCATTTTAAAAAGTTGTTCAACAGGTTGCGTAAGTACAACTTAAAGTTGAATCCAGCTAAGTGCGCCTTTGGTGTTAAATAAGGCAAGTTGCTAGGATTTCTAGTCAGCAACAAAGTGATAGAGCTGGATCCTGCCAAAATCCAAGCCATCACTGAAATGCACATTCCTCAGACAGAGAAGGAAATACGGGGATTTTTGGGAGGAATCAATTTCATTAGTAGGTTTATCTCCCAACTCACAGCAACCTGTGAGCCAATCTTCAAACTATTAAGGAAGAACTCCTTCATGAAATGGAATGATGAGTGTCTGAAGGCCTTCCCTACAATCAAGAAACAGCTAGTCAAAGCTCCCGTCTTGGTGCCACCCAGGGATGATGTTCCCCTATTTATGTACCTGTCCATAAGTGACAATGCCATGGGCTGCATGCTGGGACAGAAAGACAATAGAGGCCAAGAACAAGCTATCTATTATCTCAGCAAAAGGTTTAGCAGCAATGAACATAAGTACACTCTGATCGAAAAGACGTGTTGTGCTTTAGCATGGGCTTCCATGAGGTTACAACATTACCTCCATGGTCACATAACCCATCTCATATCCCGCCTGGATCCTCTCAAGTACGTGTTCAACAAACCCATGTTGAATTGCTGGCTGTCCAGATAACAGTTGATCCTACAACAGTTTGACATCGTATATGTGATTCAAAAGTCCATTAAAGGTCAAGGAATTGCGGATCAACTGGCCGCCGCACCTTCAGGGGATTTCAAACCCTTGGAAACATATTTCCCTGATGAAGGAGTAATGACAGTGTAGCAACACCATCAGTACGATACACGCCAATCATGGGAGATGTATTTTGATGGAGCTGTTAATATAGATGGTTCTGTAGCTGGAGCCGTTCTAGTATCTAATACGGGGGAGCAGTATCCCATTGCTGTCAAATTATAGTTTGTTAGCACCAACAATACGGCTGAGTATGAAGGCTGTCTCATGGGGCTAAAACTTGCCCGTTCAATGGGCATCAGGCGGTTAACTGTCTTTGAAGATTCGGATTTGGTAATCAGACAATCCACCGAAATCTATTAAACCAAGGAACTACATTTTCTGCCTTACCATCGACAGGTTTTGAGGATCGCTTTGGAGTTCGAAGAAATCTCCTTTCTACACATTCCTCGTAATAGGAATGACTTTACGGACGCATTAGCAACTTTGGCCTCCTTAATTCGTATATCAGATAAGGAACACTTGCCAAGTGTCATGATTTCCCTGCACAAGGCCCTAGCCTATGGGAATTACGTTGGAGAAGTATCGAATGACCTACCTCCCATCCAGCATCCTTGGTATTAGCATATCAAGGAATATCTGTGAGATGGATCTACACCCGCTGAGGCAAGCCCGACTGAGAAAAGGCGGATCCATCGACTTGCTATGAAGTTCTACCATAGTGGAGATGCTCTCTACAAAAGAGATGTAGGACTAGGTCTCCTCAGATGTCTAGACAAAGATCAAGCCCAAAGGCTTATGGATGAAATCCATGGCGGAGTATGTGGCTCCCACATGAGTGGCCCCCTCCTTGTTAAGAAAGTCCTTAGGACAGGACATTATTGGCTATCTCTCAAAGCTGACTGCAATGACCACGTCCGAAGATGCTATCAGTGCTAGATTCATGGGAATGATATACACGCCCCTCCACGAGAACTCCACAATATGAATTCACCTTGGCCCTTCTCAATGTGGGGAATGGACGTTATTGGGCCCATCGAGCCTAAAGCCAGTAATGGTCATCGATTTATCTTCACCATGATCGACTACTTTACCAAGTGGGTAGAAGCAGCCTCCTTCCCCAGGGTTACTAAAGAAGTCATCATTGCTTTCATCAGAAATAATGTCGTTTGTCGATATGAATAACCAGAGGTGATTGTGTCAGACAATGCTAAGAACCTCAACAACAAAATGATGGAGGAATTATACAGTAAATTCCATATCAAACATCTTAACCCTGTCATCTATCGTCTGAAGATGAATGGTACTGTTGAAGCGGCTAATAAAAACATCAAGAAGATTATGCAAAAGATGTCCGCCAACTATAAAGATTGGCCTGACCTATTGCCTCTGACTTTGTTAGCCTACAGAACCTTAATGCGTACTTCCACTGGGGCAACCCCCTACGTTTTAACCTATGGGATGGAAGCAGTGCTCCCCATAGAAGTTGAGATGGAATCCCTCAGAGTGTTGATAAACGCTCAGCTGGATGAAGACCAATGGGTACAAGACAGGTATCACCAATTGTCTCTAATAGACGAAAGGCGAACCGCGGCTATCTTCCATGGTCAGTTATATCAGCAAAGGATCTCCAGATCCTACAACAAAAAAGTCTGGCTATGGCAGTTTAAACAACATGACTTGGTTTTGAAAAAGATCCTTGACAACCAAGATCAGGCCAGAGGAAAATTTTCTCTAACTGGGAAGGCCCGTTTATTGTCATGGAAGTATTGACAGGAGGTGCTCTCAGATTACAAGAAATGGACGGCGATGAATTTCCACAACTCATCAATTCAGACACCTTGAAACGGTACTATGTCTAAGTTTTCCATCAAGTAAACATCCTGGTGTTGAACCATCAGATCACCAATCATTCCGGTTCTTTAACCCTTTTCCACCTACAACTTTTCTACACTTTGCCCCTCAGGGAAACGTACGCTTCAAGCCAGCAGCCTGGCTTTCTCCTTTGCGCTCATACAATTCAGGTCATCCCACCGCAGATTTAACCTCTTGCGTTTGCAATTTGGCTACCCATACCTGGGATCAAACTTCTCATACTTGCAGTTTATCCTCAACCTAGGATTAAACTTTCTTCTCCTCGCACTCTGACCTGCACATGGGATTACGCTTTTCTTCTCGCCCTGAGAGGCGAACTACGTCGACCTGATCTCCTCTTCAATAGGAGTACATAGGTAACCATTTCATATGGCCTGGTCGCAATAAAACAAAAACAACAAAAACATTTTTACCCTCTTCTCCTCATAAAAATAACAAAAACATTCCCACACCATTTCTGCCATATACAGCGTTGAACCTCTTACACCAGGTTCGAACTACGCAGACCTGATCTCTTCTTCAATAGGAGTACGTAGGCAACCATTCATGGTGCGGTCTCACCCCTACCAAAACACAAACCCTTATCAGTTGGTACTGGGATCAAACTTCAATCCACTACATTTCATTTGGCTACAGAGCAAAGGGATGGAATTACCTGAACTCCTCCCAAATAGGAGATTTGGTGACCATCTAAGCTGCGGTCATACCTTGAAGAGCAACACCAATCCATAAGAGGTGGAATTAATTAGGCTTCTTCTAAATACAAGTACTGGCGACCACCTGTGGTGCGGTCAATCTCAAAGATGAAAGACACACTCCTCTCCACATTTCTATTCAGAAACAAGTCCCAAGACACCAAAGATGGTAGGGATACACATAGATCAATGATCCATTCTGAACTATCCAGAGACAACTCAATGTCCATCCACCTAGGAGGAATTCAGAATACATCAAGATCACAAGCCCTGAAGTAGCAGGAAAACTCTCAAGCCAATAGCAGGGCATATCTAAAAGGGAAGTGATCCAAAAATATATTTTCCTGTCATATGTAATGCTGTTTAATATATATACAATGTAAACTGTACATGACAAAATGGCTAAGCTAGTATGTGCAGGTAAATACAAGCTCATCTACAAGTCAGGATATATGCGAGCTAACAAGTCCAACATGGCGTCCCTCTCAGAAGACGGAGGTGAAGCTGTGGTCTCCTGTAAGAGAATATCCACACGACCCAAAAGATCTGTAGCCATTTGCATGGTGACTATATGATCATCAATATATGCGCTCATCTCTGCAATCATGCCAGTGGTAAGGGACCTCACTGCATTTCTATCTGTGATGGCTACATCCCGGGCAGATATAGCACTATCCCACTCAACTATCACTACATCTCTGGCTGATATAGCCTCATCCCGCTCAACAACAGCGGCATCTCTGCGATCTAATGCCTCGTCTCTCTCCAATAGAGCGGCGTCCCTCACATCAAGAGCAGTCGACATCATAGATTGAATCTGGTCTCTCTCAAAGGTCATCAGATGAAGACTCTGCTCTAAGTACTGTGTTGAGTGCTGAATCACAAAAGTACTGGTACTAGGAGAATCTAGAAGAAATGCTGGCAACCCAGCAGCGGGCTCCTCCTCGATGTAGGTATCAATGTCCTCCACGGGCTCTGCATCGTCTGTATCGCTATTCGGTACTGCAGATACTGCTGCAGTTGATAAAATCTGTCTCCATCCATGCGGAATACTCTGCAGAACAACCGGGATGACTGACAGAAAAAGTAGCTTTCTCACGCTGATCCCAAAAAGCATACACACGTGATCGGTCCTCTGCTGAGAGATATCAAGAAGCTGAATACTGACCTATTGCCTCCTTAAAAGGATGAAAATCCTAGAACTGGTCGAACTGCGACATCACGGCCAATGGGTGATAAGTAATCATGCCCCTCAAGCCAACCAGAGGGAGGAAATCCATGCCCGGAGCGTGAGTAATGAAGCTGTATAATGAGCAAAGCCCCGAGCACAACAATATGCTAAATGGATCTCTGATATCTGCCAAAAATGCGGACCATGACAGAGCATCTATACACTCCGATGACTGAAAGGAGGATGACATAGCTACATCATGGGAGAAGAAATACGCATGCCATCTAAGGGTACCAACCGGTCGCAAGTGTGATATAAACCACACATACAGCATGACCAAACTCCCAGTGAACACTCCTGATGGGTAAGTACAACAGTAGGATGCTGACCGCAGAGTCTCTGCTATAATCATAGGCACAATGGTACGACCCTCCCTGAGAGCTCTCACAGCCATGATAACGCCTATATCTATCTCATCCATATACCGCGGCATATACACGTATGATAGTACACATAGCAATAGTACATCAACTCTGGCCAAACGCTAATGATCCTATGACGTGGTGAAATCCCCAGAATGTCGTGAGTAGCTATCCTCCGCGCCAAATCTGTCATACAGAAAATGCTGGGATATCATGTGGCCAGATTTCAGCTCATCCTGCACTACTCTGGGCCACAATCCTGTGAGAGTCATGAACTGTCTACTCATGTCTCCCAAAGACATGTGCACGCAAGGTCTGTCTAAGGGCAACATCGTCAAATGTGCATACTCCTCTAGGGTAGGAGTCAACTCATTGCTGCCAAATCGGAATACCTTCCTATCTGGTAGTCAATGCTCTAGCATCCCGTCTACAAGCCCTGCGAAAACCTGAAAAGCCAATAGGGTCATGATATGCTGCAGCAACTGATCTACAGTCACCATATCTGGGAGTGACACGTTATCGTACCATGATCGCATACCCAATGCCACCACTAACGGTGGGGTATGATCTGTACGGCTAACTGTCGAAGAAGACATCTGTGCGAGCCGTGTCATAAGACCATCCAGGGGTTAATGCCAAATATCTCTGGACATAAATACATATGCATAACATGATACATGCATAACAGATAATGGATGGTAATATGATATAGGGAATGAAAAACAGTGCATACATTCCTAAGTATATCATCATCTAATACATCAGCTCTGTACAGTTACAAATACAGGGAAATGGGGCACAATTGCCCTACTACTAACAGAAGCCTATAAAAAGATATAACGAGAATGGAGAACAACCACCCAATATCTAACAGAGGCTTATTAAAAGATATAACGAGAATATACATCAAAAGAAGACCAAGGTCTCGATGTCCACGTCCTCAATCCTGTCCACCTGATGTAACTCCTCCTGAGACACTGGATCTCTATCAACAGGGATGTCAAGCCTATAAAGAGGAGGATCTGCACTGGCAAAACCAAATGGGTCGTCTGAGGGGCCAGCGCCTGACCTGGAAGGAACAAATGAGTCCGTCTCTGTTGGATCTCTGCCCAAATGCCGAATAAATACATGTGCCTGGTCCAACTGCCGGGTCAAACTATCAATCTGGGTCATATGAGTCGGAGCTCGGACACAAGCTACCCAATCCGTCATCATCAAAGATCCTGGAACCATGTCCCCCATACACTGTGTGGTACGGGACTGGGCTCCAATAGTGCGAGGGAACCACCAACGCTGGAACGTCTCCTGAGTACATGGGCCCTCTGATAATGCAAAGCCGTCAACCCCCAACAATGGGATATCAGTGATGGGTGACTATGATATAGGCCAATGACGCCTAGCAGGAGGCAAGATCGGTATACGGATCTCCCCTGTGGTGCTCCTAATAGCACACTCTCCTAAACAGAGCTCCCAGCCTCCATCTGTGAAGAGAGGAAGTCTCCTGGTGGAAATCAAATACTCGACTCCAGTCGGGTGTCCATCCTCAAAGCCGATGGTCAAATGTCCCCTGAATAGGGAATCCTTGTAATGGTACCCACCGTCAACAACTCCAGCTGCATACGGCAGTGAGTGAATCCCTTAGATACAGGGACCTCCGACAAAATAGAATGATGCCATCATCGTCCTCGTGGATAGGTATCTAAACCTAACACATTCACAGGACGTAAACATAGGAGCCTCTCATAGGCCCAAAACTGCCAACACAATGGCAAAACATCTGCTATCAGTAAACACTCTTAACCTATTAATGGGAAAACACAAGAGAAATACTCACCAGCAAAAATGGGTAAAATCCTAACCAAGCCTCGGTCAAACCCTGTGAGCGCATGCGCATGCCCCAGATGAAATAGTCAAAGGTGTAAGAGCCCCAATCGTACTCTCTAATACGGTCCACATCGTGTGTGGCGCTGACTAAAGCAAAAGATACAGTGAAAGAGTTTTCTACTATGAAGCAGCCTCGAATGATCATCAGGAACAATCGCCGCAGAACGCAATCCCTGATCCTGACATCATTAGGCATTGGCTCACTCAATAGCCCGCTCATAGCATCTACGCTTAAAGGACATGAACGGACAGTCCTGCCTTTGAGCGCCTCCGCCGGAACTCCTAGTAAGGATCGGACGGCAATAGGGGTGATATTCGCCATGCAAGGCACTGGCTCCCCTCCAAACTCCATACCTGTGATAAATTGCCAATCCATAGGCGTCATCATCACCTCACAATCCAGCAGGTGGAGTGACTGAGTCTGATGAAACCTTCACTCAGAAAATACCATGAGGTAACCCCAGGGACAACGACGGGGAAGGATTGAGAAGAACGCCCCAAATCTCCACTTATGCACTACCGTTTTATAGTCAGGATAAAGTGCCTGGTACATGGAGTGAATGCTGAACCAGTTCCCTCGAGGCTGTGTAAAACTAGGAACCTGCATGAAATGCAGATCAATATCAAAACTCTTTAAATCCTCATTAATAGGAAAGAAGGAAGATCAAAGTCTAACGCCATACCTCGTTAGCATGCAAATACATCTATGGATGTCTGCCCAAATTACCCAGCAACTCTGGGTTTGCCACCTGAATGCTCGAAATCTCCTTGCGAGGGACATGTGCAGCAGGAGCGGGATCCTCAATCGAAATATCCGCCTCCTCGTCCTCAACGTCGGGAACATCTACCTAGATAGGACGTATCACGGCCTCCACCAACCGGCGAGGCTGTCTGACAGAACGAGGACGGGGCACTTTAGAAGCCCTCCACCTTAAGCCAGAAGCGGTCTTGTAAGAACTGCTCGGATGATCCAGATCCATAATATATGGACAACAAGTCTCCAAATCACCTCAGAAAGGGTGTGGTATTTCCTTACCTAGAGCTTTCTAAAATGCATTTTATGACTATATGCATGCATGCATTTACTTGAACATATAATAGAGTTAAAATGCATGACTTCCCAATGTCTACACTGGGAAATTTTTTGCCATAGTCCCCTTTGAAAATAGGACTATCCACATGCACACAGGCATGTCTAGGTGGCCATTCAGGAGCACACCTACCCTAAAGTTATATACATAATATATGCATAAAAAATCAAAATCATCATGCATAAGGCCAACCTCAATGCTAGGAGTACTTTGCCTTTCTACATTTTGCTCATTGGACCTCAAATAGGACAAAAATAGCAGAAAAAGGTGCCAATTTGACTTTCTCAAAAGGCAAATTTTTTGACATAATTATGTTCAGCATGGTTTAATACTAACATTTACAATGTTGAATATTTTTTATCAAGTCATTTGTGTATACATAATCACTACTATGTGTTTAGATGCATTTCATGCGATAACTCACAATCCAACGGATAAAAACTGGAAAAAATACATGCATACGTTACCAGGATAGTGTAGAACACTTGTACGGTGATAGAATTTATAGAAAGCAGCCTGAACTCAGCAGATCTGAAGATGTCTCGCGGTTTTCTCTATGCGAAGCGAGTTAAAAATGACTTATGAAGACCAGCCTGTAGGATTTATGATCCGCGCCTGGCCGCAGGCCCATCTGCGGCTGCAGCAGGTGCACCTGCGGCTCCCCTATAGGGGTCCCACCCCTCTGGCTCAGTCCAGTTCGAGTTGAAACAGAATTCGTACGGACTAGAAAGGTCAAATTGAGAATAAAAATGCCACGCGATTGAGCAGAACTGCATAAAATCCTGGTCTTCTTAGATGAGACTTTGAATTTGTACAGCACTCATTGGTAGTCACCTAAATATAAGGTATACCCTACCAATGATCCCAGTTGTCACATGTTACATACGATAATACCTTATACAGGTCAGATGCCGCCAACTCCAGGTCGTTATCCTACGTATCTCCCCGATGGGGGTTACAACGTAGATCCCCGACGGGGGTTACAACGTAAATCCCCGGTGGGGGTTACAACACGTTCATTCGTTGACATTTCTATCAACGAAGGTCAAGCTGCCTTGACGTTATTTCAAGCCGATGACATGTAAACCCATCGAAGCATTGAGGACTGTTCGATATTTGCGTACATACTCATGAGTCCCCAGTAGGTCCCTGATGGGGATTACAACGTGAATCCCCGGCAGGGGTTTACAACGTACATTCAAGCCGTTGACACACATATCAATGAAGGTCAAGCAACCTTGGCGTTATTTCAGCCGATAGCGATTAAACCTATCACGGCTATAGAGCTATTCGAGGATTTCATGCTCGATTGCTCATATTCCCCAGCATATCCCCGACGGGGGTCACAACGCAATGCTTCATTGATCTACACGACAACAAAGGTCAATCAACCTTGACAATCTACTCAAAGAGCCTCAACCGCTGATTCACGCATCAGCGAAGGTCAAACAACCTTGACAGTATTTCCCACAGGATGTTTCAGCCGCTGATTCACATGTCGATGAAGCACACGTCAACGAAGGTCAGGCATCCCTGACAGCATTTGCTGTTGGCAGTAAATCCAACATAATCGTGACATATTCTGGCGATACTAACCAGTAAAGGTCCATGTTATCAAAGAGGATAGATGATGGAATATATTATACACATCCTCAAACAGATCAAGCTTTATCCCCACAGATCTCTTGCACATAAGATATACCTCTTCAGGATCAAATCATTAGCAAAGACACAGGAATTTGGTGATAATTCCAACATCAACATTCCAATAGATTCGGATTACACACCAGATCCGGTCATCATTGCCCATCCCCAGTTGAAGCAACATGGATCCCGCAATCATCCCCAACATGTTGGGCTACAACCCCGTACACATGCATCATACATTTGCATCATTTTGTTACCCATAGTACCACGTTCATCTTGTTGCGTTTCAAGTGTCTAGGATTCTTTATCCTACTCATGCATCATGCATGAGTATGATAAAGAGGGGCATCTGTAGACACTCAAAATTTTCTGTACTACTGTCACTAACATTGCAGGAGGACTAATTCATCTTTTAAGAGAGAACCCTGAAAGACAATCCAAACCCGTACCAGATACTACCGGAAGTTCAGCATCAAACCCCATATCACAGTCTGGGAGTAACCAAATCCAACCTCGGAGATAACCCTGAGGCCTGCAGATACAATACCGGAACACACACCAGAGAAGGCCGATTATTCTCAGAGATGACCCCGAGGTATCCAGTCTCAATCCCAACCATGGGAATAGCCACCAACCTTGGTGATAACCCCAAGGAATGCAGTTTCGGTGATAACCCCGGAAATGCTTGTTTCAAATGCGAACAACTTCAATCTCGACGCTCATAACGAGATACACTGCACCAACCCGATAATAACATCGAGAAGACATGCACACCTCAAAGATGACAATGAAGACCTTTAACAATTACAGCAGTCCAATCTCAGCGAAGTCTGAGCAACGTCTGCTTTATCAGCCCAATTCGACGATAACACCGGTGAGGGGAAACATCGTCATCTCGTTAAACACGATGCCACATCATGTCTTTACACAACGATGTCCCACAAGGCTAACCAATCCCGCGTGACTATTGTGCGAGGTAACAGATGAAAGTTGAAGCTTGAAGACCGGAGGGAATCATTCCATCTTCAATGACTTTGCACAAACTCTTATCCCACGCCATCGTAAAACGCTTGACAACGGCGGTCCGAAATAGGTCTTGTATACCTCAAACGGATGCCCAGATTGTACTTCTGAAAGTTCGAGTGGACATTACAGTGCCTGAGTGCATGTACTTCGAGACGATCCGACCCGACAAACCCGGGCCAACCCAGGTTGCCTCTGGTACACATGCGACTCAGCCGCAGGTACACCTGCGGCTAAAATGCCTATAAATAGAGGGCTTGGGTGCTAATTTTCTAAGGAAAAAAAACGGGGAAACCCTGCATAATTTGCTCCGCACTCGTCCATACAGTGTATTTTCCCACTTTTAAACACCTGTGAGCTCATATATAGCCCCTTTTGTACCCACAAAAGCTAGTGTTTACGCACTCTAAAGATATAAAAGCCTTTTTTAGCAGTCAGCTGTAAGCCTTCTCACACACTTTAGAGTTTTTCTCTCCATCTTTACACACACCCTTCTACACGTTGAGAGTCGCGTTGCTTGGTTTTGCCCAGACTTCGGTCCGTGGTTTCATTCCAGTCTGAATATATATGTTATATATATATATATATATATATATATATTTATATATATATTGACTAACATTATCGAGTTATGCTTCGATTGAGCCTAGACTTCGGTCTGGAGCGTTTATTTACTTTTCTATATATATATACCTTTATATATATAAACTGTGTGTCGAACTTTGTTCGATGAGCCTAGACTTTGGTCTGGAGCGTTTACTGCTTTAATATATATTATATATATTAACTGTGTGTCGAACTCTGTTCGATGAGCATGGATTTTATATTCGGTGCATTTATTCGCTTATATATATATATATTTATGCTTATATATATATATATATATATATTTATATATATATGAATTGTTGTCGAACTCTGTTCGATGAGCCTGGATTTTACATTCGGTGCGTTTAATGCTTATATATATATATATATATATATATATATATATTCGTCCTGCCTGGAGTTTCTTTCGTGGCATTTGATCGCTCTTACGGCTTTATTTACATTTCTGATCCCCCATGGAGGTGCTTCGTGGTTGGTGATTATGTCTATATATATATATATATATATATATATATATATATATATCTGCTTACTGCTTTCATACCAATTGCAACATTCTGTGCGCTTAGGAATAATGTGATCACAGATTCATCCCATTGGATCTAGATTCGGTTCCCATGATGGATATTTTCAGCTATAAGCAGCTTGTAAATCATTTAGCGGTGTCTGAATTTCCTCAGATGGTTTCCATACCACGTGGAAGTCGACATTATTTTTGTATATTATTTTCGTACGGATGCCTCACATCCGTCAAATAAAATCAATCCATCCGATCACTTAATAAAAATGGGAGTGTAAAAGGTCTCAATTCCTATTGAGCATCAGGGTTTGAAAAACCTCTTTTATAAAACATCACTGCCATATCTTGCTAAAAACTGAATTTTTATATAAATTCAAACCCTGTGTATATAGGTTCAAACGAGGCCTCGCATAACTTCCATATAACAACACATTGACCACACACACACACACACAATCAGATAATAGTTTCTTGAAATGAGGCGGTCACCGTGGTAAAACGGATGTCGGGGGGTGCCTAACACCTTCCCCCCGCATAACCTAGTCCCCGGACCCTAAACGAATCTCGGTTTCACCGACCCGTATATCAGTGTCACATCACTGGGTCAATATGCAAACCTTTTCTCGGTTGTGTTGGTACAACCATTTAAAAAACCAACTGGCGACTCTTAACAGTCCCATCGTCGACATCATACATGTCGGACCTTTTTCTCTTGTTTTTTCAAACAAATCTCACTTAAAATGAGAACACCAAAGAACAAGTAACGGAAAGGGACACCCAAAAATCCCGACGTCGACACTCCTCCATGATCATGAGCTAGGGAGTTGGAAGAAAATAAAGAACCTAGGCTAGCCTTTTTGAAATACACGTGAATGAGGTCTTAGAGTGAATGGGACACTCAAATTGGGACAAAAGGGAAAACTCAGCATTCTTGTATACTCCTACACATTCTCATTCTTATGTTATATTTTTAATACACATCTCAACCATATATTATAACCTAATGTCACAACATGACCTAACATTTCAAGGTAATAGATGTTATGCAACATATATATAATCCATGTACATTTTATCACACTGATATATTAAAAATAAGAGTTTACAATATGCTCATGGTATATTATTTTAACACCTACCCACATACATATTGTCACATAGATAATGTATTTATAACATATAGTTCCAATATGTTTACTCACATTGCCTCATACAATATAGTTGTATACAACTTAATATATATAGTCACACAAATGCCATAATACACTATGTAGTATAGTTGTATTATTGCTCTTATGCACATAATTGGTAACCTACTATTATCATATAAATAATTAAATAATTTATTCACTTCCTTGATTAATTAACACCAATATTAATTAATCCAATCGTCATTGATCAATATATTTTTGGATTTCCACAATCATTATTTATCTATATAATTCTTATTATATTTTTATAGTTTCATTTCAAACAATAATAATCACCCATTATTAATTAATTACCAAGAAATCAATATTCCGCCACAGCCATTATCAATTAAATAACAATTAATAATCACATATTAATTAACCTCATTAACATCAATTAAAAATCCATAAACATACTACAACAACAATTAACAATTAACATTACTTAATTGCTTACTTTATAATTCCTTTGTTAATTAATATTACTGTTAATATTTCCCATCACCATGCCACACAAGGCTTCAATGAGTTCATCACAAAACTCCACATATCCTCAATTATTCAATTATTTAATATAATTGAGTTATCTCATTTCATAACACGAAATCGTTCATATTCAAATAAATATTTATTTCCATTACTATATTTTTTTAATAATACGTGGAAATTCTCGGGTATTACATCCTCCCCACTTATAAAAATTCCGTCCCGGAATTGCTACAAGGTTACACAAATAGATGGGGATAATCCCTCATCATCCTATCTTCTAACTCCCACGTTGCCTCCTCAACATCGTGATTACGCCAAAGTACTTTTACAGAAGAAATAACTTTATTTCTCAAGGTTTGCTCTTTCCTATCTAGAATTTGGACAGGAATTTCTTTGTACGCTAAGTTCTTCTCCACTTGAATGGGTTTGTAAGAAATCACGTGCTTGTAGTCGGGCTTGTGTGGAAGCAACACGGATATGTGAAATACGTTATGGATGTGCTCCAACTCAGGTGGTAGTTCAACTTTGTACTCTACTTCGCCCACTCACTTTAGTATCTCGAACGGTCCTATGAATCTTGGACTCAGTTTTCCTTTCTTGCCGAAACAAATTTTTCCTTTCCACGGAGATACCTTCAAGAATACAAAACTGCCGACTTCAAAGTCTCGGTCTTGCTGATGCAAGTCTGCGTACTTCTTTTGGCGATCTTGAGCTGCTACAAGTCTGGCCCTTATCACTTTCACCACATCTGCGATTTGTTGTACTAACTCTGGTCCGAGTATTCGTCCTTCTCCGACTTCGTCCCAACATAATGGTTGTGACGACCCCAAAATAGGTCCATACCATCCAACCTATTCTGAGTTGCCAAATACATGGTACAGAAAACAACTACAACTTTATTACAACAATTTTCGTACAAAATACAACAACACATATGCTGTGAGTTTGGATACAAATATATACCAACTGTGACACATGTCCCAACCGTGGACAGCACCTCACAGTGACACCTTACATAAAGGTATAATCAAAAACTGTTTTAGAAATTAAAATCTTTGGGAAGTGCTCAAGGAAACCTTCGTACATGGGAGGCCATGCGACTAGGTTATGATAGATATCATATGGCCACAGAATTATCCTTGGTTGACCCAATAGACCCCAAAGAAAAACAAGAAGATTACTATCATATTCTTCCCAATGGTAAGTCTTCTCTTGACATATCATTATCTCCACTGTCTCTAATTGAGAATTATACTTCAAACAAACACCAAGATTATATAGGTAATGCTCGTATATATACTCAGCAAGTGGATGAGCACATCCCTGTCTTATGATGATACGAGGTTGTATGTCATTAGACATCTTGTATGATAGTGACAAAACACCCTTCCAATGTTGGGTTCACCTTACCCTCAACAGCTATAAACTACCGTTCTATTCCCCTGTTATCCCCCACTCGACCCAGCTACATTTTTATTACCTGAAAGAAATTGTGAAGAAAAAGGGTGAGCACAACTAGCTCAGTAAAGAATATCATGACTAAAGATAATTAAATTATCAATAGCCTTCATCAGTAATAAATCAGAGATTTATAACATATGGTAGATGATAAAAATTTTCAAACATAGTTACAGCGGAACGAGCAATCCATTAGAAGAGTCAAATAGACAATACCGTCTATTATCTTCTCCATGTTAAAAGTCCACCAACAATGTTTTATCTCTGTAACATCAATCAACAGTTCCTTTCCACAATTATATGAATAACTCATAATCATAATTGTAATTCTAAATTCCTCTTCGCATCCAAGACGAAGATGATTTTCATCACCTGTCTTTACCTGAAACATCAAAGATCATGGTTATACCAAATCACAGTTCCTGTTCATAATCATTCTAATAAATTAATCTTTGCACCACGGGCCAAAGATATTCGTCAAAAGTTCATCTTTGTACTACAGGCGAAAGATATTCAACAACAGGTCATCTTTTCACTACGGGAAAAAGATATCCAACAACAGATCATCTTTGCACTACAGGCTAAAGATATTAATATCTCAAATAAATATATAGTCATTTCAAAATCTATATAAACCATAATTATAACCATGTTGATCAATTCACCTTTGCACTTAAGCTAAAAATATTCAATTATAAATTCAATGGTCATGATCATACTAGTCACAATTCATCTTTGCACTACTGGCCAAAGAGAACCCATAGTCATGATTATACCAATAATCTACCAATCTTTACACTCAATTCAAAGACAAATTTCTTCACCAAGATTATAAAAATGTTATATATGATAATAAAAACAATAACATCAAAACATGGATTTAATTTTAAGAGTAAGATTCATAAATCAACGATAATTTGGTAAGATTCATAAATCAACGATAATTTGGTCAGAAAAAGAAACCAATTTTATTGTGAATAGTACCCATGAATAGTAACTCATGAATAGTAACTCGTGAATAATAACTCATGAATAGTAACTTGTGAATAGTAACTCATGAATAGTAACTCGTGAATAGTAACTCGTGAATAGTAACTCGAGAATAGTAGCTCTTGAATAGTAACTCGTGAATAGTAACTCATGAATAGTACTCCGTATTTGTACATAGTACCATATACGTAAATAATGTCAGATACATAAATAGTGCCACATACATAAATAGTGCTGTATACGTGAATAGTACCGTATACGTGAATAGTACGATATACGTGAATAGTAACCCCGACACAAAAAGGTAGAAATTCCACAATAAAATCCATATCAATATTGCAGTATAATGATATTGAAAGAATAACATCATTATGAAGAAAATAACATTCCTTACAATCCCTTGCAATCCCTTAAAATCCCCTACCTCAAAAGAGCAGCACTTCTGACTGGATATCGGATATGACGTTGAAGGAAACTTGCATTGATGAATATCAACTCACCAAGTATCTAAATACTCGCAAAATACACTCAATAATCTAGAGAGAAAGAGAGAAAGCTTATGTTTCTGGTGTGATTTTTAATTCTAACTTAGCCCTCTATTTATAGGAAAATTTTAGCAGACTTGACCTGCAACCTGATGGCTTTACCTACTACTATTCCCACCCACCATATTTGAAATAAAATTCAGCACATTTCTTCACCAACCACAAGTGGGGCCCACTCAATTCTAGAATTTTCCACCAAAATGCTAAATTCGGATACTTCAACATTTTCTGAACCATTCACCTCTTAAAATTCATAACAAATCATACGTTCATTTTTAACGGTTCAAAATTTGTGGACATATACTCAACTTATATACGTATAACATATCCAAAAATTACAACGATCCAACGGTCGGATTAAAAATTATAACTCACACAATATATCTCAAAAACACTGGTTTAATTTTAATACCTTCCTTCCGACAAAAATACTGATAAAATACCTCAACATTAATTCCTTCATTTATAACCACATAAATAAATCCATCATTTATATTCACATCAAATAAATATTTCCTTATCATATAAACCAATAATTAATTATTCATATATAATATTACAGAATCACAATTATGACAACCAGGCCGTTGCTAGGAAAGAGGGGGCTTTCCAATAAGAATTTCTCCTTACTGGCGCGTAATTAGGTGACCAAACCTCTCCTTGACAGAACTTTCTAGACATTGCCAATAATGCTATCTAATAATATTATTCAAATAATATGAATTATTGATCTGATAATGAGAAATATTGTGCAGTGATAATTATTAAAACAACAATAATATAAAATATCAACGCAACAACTATTGAATCAATAAAATAAAATATTGAACAGTAATTACTGTAACAATTATTGAGTAGTGCCTTCTTACGTAAGAATCAATAATTCAAAAATACTGTGTAATACCGTGTGCTACTGTACAACAACGCGTATTACTTTATTTTACCAACCGGGTATTTCAACAGTGTTAACGGTAACGATTACTCCGTTATTTATAAAAACTTAATTTTGTCATTTTCTTCATCCGACAGTTATTCTGTTATGGGTCACACAAATGGCTATGCCATCGTACGAATATTTCCCGACAGAAAGAATATTCAACGACCAAACAAATATTCCCCGACAACAGTGAATATTTTATAACCACTTGTGTATTTTGAAAAAAATTTCATATATCACCCTTTACTTTAACTTTTATCAATTTAACCATTTACTGAATAGAAAAATTGAATACTTTTATTTCATAAAATTTGGGGTCTTACAATGGCGTCCGACACTTTCTTCCGTAAAGAGCTTTATACGGCGGCATACCGATACTCGCATGGTAATTATTATTATACGCAAATTCGACTAAGGGTAGGTGGTCGTCCCAATTCCCCTTGAAGTCCATCACACAATTTCTAAGTATGTCCTCCAGCGTTTGTATGGTTTTCTCACTTTGTCCATCCGTCTGAGGATGATAAGCAGTACTTAACCTTAACTGTGTTCCCATCATCTCTTGCAAGCTTTTCCAGAATTTTGACGTAAAATGCGGGTCTCAGTCAGAAATATTCGATACTGGCACTCCATGTCGTGAAACAATCTCCTTTACGTACAGACTCGCTAACTGATTCAAACCGTAGCAGATCTTGATTGGTATAAAATGTGCCGTCTTTGTAAGTCGATCCACGATAACCCAAATGGCATCCAACCCTTTATGCGTGACCGAAAGTTGTAGCATCCCCGAATCCGGGTCCCAAATCACCGCAGATCCGGTATACTATTTCTATAACTAATTACGGAAGATATAAACATAAATTGTTTATACATTAAACTTTACACACATTTCCCCAAAATTGAGTAACCTTAACTTAAATACAATTCATAAACTTTCTATCACATAACAATATTTATCAAAATATACTATTACAAAATAGCCGCACATTTTATCCCAAGCCGAACTTGGTATTATCTTTTCCTGTATCCGAAAGCATTCGCCTTATCTGCAATGTTTTATCATGATATAGCAAGGGTGAGCATGAAAGTTACCCAGCAAGTTTATATACAATAATATAACAATATATCATGATTGAAGAGTATGAATAATGAGCTTGCTATAATTCATCAATATAATTGAGAACTAGCATGAACAAATTTTTTGACTGAACAAGTTTTAAACATGAACAAACATTTCTGAACCAACTGGTAATGAAGGTGATCAGCCTTTCATACCTGACTTATACATGCAGGATGTACAGAGTACAATTTTCATGGCAATCAGCAATGATTAATCATAAGCTTGAATAAAATACTCTTATTAGAGTTAAGTACAAAGAAACTTGCCTGAACCGTTGATTACCGAAACGCAATTTATAACGCTTTACCCGAAGACCAAATATTAGTAATATAGATCTCCAATATTAGAATAATATCATCACAGTATAATACTGTTATATTTATACACACAGAATAACCTAAACACATAGCACATAACCCTATCAGTCTATAACACACATAAAACTTAGTATCAGGTCAAACTATTTCAGTCTGACTTGAAACAGACACAATTCTAACATCCCGACGGTCTAGTCGGTCAACACTCAAGTTTAAGTTTAATTAAACTCTTACTTAAACACTTAATAATTATCACAGATAATTATCTTATCAGTCAAAATAATTTTCAAAAACTTATAAAAATTTTCAGATAATTATTATCATTTATCAACATTTTTCGATCATTAAAACCATATTTAATTGAATTAAATATCACATAATTCCTCAATCATTAATATTCATTTAATATAAAATATTAATAAAAATCATAACATAATATTATAATATAACTATAATATACCAAAATATTTTTTAATACCTTAAAATAATAATTATATGATTTTTAAACTATTAAATCCATTATCCGATAATTAATATTAATATTTTCATGACTAAATATCAAAAGTTATATTTTATAACTTAAAATATTTTTATATCACTTAAATCATTTTTATATGATTTTTAAAACATTAATTCTATTTTCCATAATTTATTTAATATAATTATTAAATAAACTAATTACCATTAATATTAATATATTAATTAATTTCATCACAAAATATCAAAAGTCATTAAAAATAACTTAAAATATTTTCTAACACCATAATATTATTTTTCATGAATTAAAACTATTTTTAAATAATTTATTTAATATAATAATTAAATAAATAAATACCATTTATATTCCAAAATATTAAATATTTTTGAAATATACTTAAAATAATTTAAAACTATTTTTCAATATTTAAAATAATTTTTCAGAATTTAAAATGTATTTTTTTAATTAAAAACCATTTATTTCAATTTATTTAATAATTTTCGAAAATTAGAAAATAAAACTGTCACTAAATGGCCCTATAGCGACAGAACCGTCGCTATAGGTGTTCTTGAGCCCAACCCAGAAAATCTGTCAGTGGGCAAGGTATGAGGTTTGACCGGATTTAATTCAATATTCTAAATCATTTCTGAGCCGGAATTCATACTAAAGTTATAGTACTCATGTAATACTACAACAAGAAACCAAGTTCATGGCCAAACAACACCATAACCGAGAGATCAAGGCTTCCAATCATTCTGTCAGACGTGTTATTCGTTTTTTTGGGTTAACCAGAATCGAAGGTACCCCCTTTGGGTCCTTATAACTTTCATTCTAAGTCCGATTTATGTGATCTAGGGTTTACTATTGTAGAAGAAATGTCATGCTATAATTATATATCATCAGATCATCAAATTAACACCACAAACAAAAGATCTAGCTCGGTCAAACTAGGGGTCAGAATGTTTTCTTGAAAATCTGGGTTTTCCCAAAAACATTCATCAGCGTGTTGGTCAACGCATGTTTGACCGATAATTACTACGATCCTGTTACAGATCTGGGTGATCTAAAGCTTTTATACTGTAGATCTCATGTCAGAATACAACTTTAAAGCAACAACATGACCAAACATCATAACAGAAGCAAGATTAAAGACCTCAAAAGTCATTATCAGAATCTGGAAATTCTGGGTTTGCCCAGAAATCCAGAAAACGTGAACGGTCAACCATGTTTGACCATCTATAACTTTTAATCTACACCAGATATAGACTTGATTCTTTTTGCATCTTAAAGACCACATAACAGACTATATGTTACAAGCTTTAAACATCAAAAACACATTACACACACGGATTTATAGCCTCTGACATATGGCTGTCAGACAAAAATTTTCCCATTTTCCAGATTTGCTAAAAATTCAAAATCGTGCACTTTGATGTTATGGGTTCATGATTTATCAACCCAGATCATCAATTGACACCCTATTACACAACTTTGAACAATCAATTCCAACAATTAACAACAAATCGAAGGATTTCTAAAATTAGGATTTTTATACCTTTTATGCTTTAATTTCTTGAATCTGACTTCTGATCCTTGCAGAGTCTTGATATTAGCTTTAGTCCTCACCCTTTCTCACTCTAAATTTCGAAAATGAGGAGAGAGAAGGGACTTGGTTGGTATGAAAAGTAAAGTAAATGACTTCACTTTAATTTCTCCTTTTTAATCAAATAGATTCATTGAATTTGCTAGCAAGTTGGCTGATTTTGGACACATATCTAGGGCTAGAGCTAGGTTAGGGTTAGGGTTGGTCACCAACCAATATCTTGCCAAGATTTGCAAGTTACCTCAAATAATGCTCAAAAGGGCATTTTTGTCTTTTCCTTTTATTTCTAGAAATTGTATTTGATGAAACCCTTAGGCTTTAGGGTTTGGACATTTTAGGGTTTAGGGTTTAACCCTTTAGGGTTTAGATTTTAACCTTTAAAAATTTAGCAACTTGGATTTCCAAAAATTCTCTAATTAAATTTAAAATAGAAAATTTTGATTTCTAAATTATAATTAGGGCTTCCTAATTATATCATAATTTCCTAATCATAAATCAATCTTGTGACGCCCCCAAAATTAGGTATACATCACCCATCTTGGGTCGCCAGATACATGGTACAGAATTCAAATACAACTTACTAATACAACTGTCGTGTACAATACGACAAAACTTAAACTGTGAGTTTGAATACAAATATTGTCTACTAGAGATTATACAAACTCAAAAGAAGTCCTCATTACAATTATTATCACACTATTTCACAGAATAGTGAGGACTACTAATGCTATCCTCTGGACCATTACTCCGTTCCCTAACTCGTCCCAGCTATATTCTCATTTCCTGAAGAGAACAGTGAAAGAAAGGGTGAGCTCAACTAGCCCAGTAAGAAATATTATGACTAAGATAATGCAGAATAAATTATCATTAGCCTTCAACAGTGTTAAATATAATAAACATCAAGTTTAACTGCAGCAGAATCAGCAATCCATTAAAAGAGTCAAGTAGAAAATAAAATCTACTATCTGTTATGATTTAAAAGGTTTTTCATCACTGTTATAGCTGAGACTCGGCTTAATAAATATTCTACATCATCGAATCACCCCTGCACTACGGCCAAAGATATTCTTTAGTATCACGACCACAATTATTCATGCACTACGGGCCAAGAATATTTGTGTATTCATTAATGGTCATGATCATGCCAACAACTGTCCATCAATGCACTACGAGCCAACGAGGATTTTTAATTTTTACATCATTCGTAATATTACGATCATGATTACACCGAATAATCCCTGGTCATAATCATACCAAGTCCATCTATGCACTACAGGCCACAGATGACTTTCAACAAAATATAAACATGAGGATGATGACAATGAGATAAGAATTCAATAAAACAAGTTCAAGAATTATTTTATCCAGAAATTATTAACGTCCAAATTGTCAACATGAGACTGTTTTGTAGAGTAAAATTCAAGAATGATCAGAAGAATATTTTAATGAAAGGATACTGGATGAAGCGCAAATATCAAGGATATTCCACTAATTTCATGGAGTATAGAAGTCAAAATTTTAATCAACTGAGTAATACCGAATACAATAACAAAAGATATCACCATGCATGCGATAGAGACCGCACAAACAGGTTATTCCAGCAGAATAATAATAACAGAACCAGGTCAGGTAAAATTCATACCGACGGGATGTTCCAACAGAATAATAAATGCGGAATAATAAATGATGGAACCAGGTCCGACGTATAGCACATACATGATATTCCGACAGAAATGTAAAAACGGAATAGTAAATGGAACCAGGTCCGGCGTATAGCATATACAGGATATTCCGACAGAAATATAAAGACAAAATAGTAAATGGATGTCACCAAGTATAGGGTATTCCGCGTATACAGGTTATTCCAACAGAATAACAATGAATGGAATAACATAAGTATTTCACCAAGTATAGGGTATACCGCGTATACAGGTCATGTATAAGGTATGCCACTTTACAGGTTATTCCAACAAAATAACAAAGAATGGAATAACATAAGTTCTCTTCAAGAAGAAAGAATAACACCCCTTACTTTATTAGGAGATTGAATACTGCAGTAGTGTAGTAACCGAATACTCTTCTTCTTTCTCTCTTATTCTCTCTATACTTTATCTCTCTATAGCTTGAATGAATTCGTGAAAAATAATGAAGCACTAGGCCTCTATTTATAGAAGATTTCTAGCTTAGCACTTGCCATGTGAAAAGGCAAGTGGCTTGACGACTGGTGATGTGAAAAGAAAAGTGGTTTGACGCCTGTAATGTGAAACGATAATTGGTTCGACGCCTGTAATGTGAAACGACAAGTGGTTCGACGCCTGTAATATGAAACGGCAAGTGGTTTGACGTCTGGTAAAGGTAATTACTATTGACGAAGGTATTTACTATTGACGAAGGTAATTAATATTGACGAAAATAATTACTATTGACGAAGGTAATTACTATTGACGAAAATAATTATTATTGACGAAGGTAATTACTATTGACGAAAGAGACTCTTAGACGATGACATATGGGCCCCCCATAAAATAACCAAACTTACCACAAACGTCTCATAACAGACTCTTTATCAAGGATTGAATAAATATTACCATAAATTAATTTATTTTTAATCAACACATAATTAATCTTTCAACAATTATTAATCATTTATAACTTGTCGTCTCAATTATTGATTTAATAATATAACATATTATACAGATGATACCGTGACAATAATTGAATTAATAATATAAGAGATATGATGCAGCAATTACTGTAGCAATAATTGAGTATAGCTGAGTGACTTCTCACGTAAGCATCAATAATCAATACCGTGTGCTACTATGCAACCACGCATATTATTGTACTTTTACTACCGAGTAGTTCAACAGTTTTAACGGTAACACCTCCGCCGTTATTTTTATAGAAAGATAATTTTGTCGTTTTCTAACTACGACAATACTTTCGTTGTGGAGTCCACCAATGATTGTGCCGTCGTACGAATATTCCCCGATAAAAAGAATATTCCCCGACCAAACGAATATTTTTTAACAACTTGCGTACTTTGAAAAATTTATAAATATTACCCACAACTATAACATTATATCAAATTTATTCCATAATATTCAAAAATAATAATTATAGAAAATTCATCTTTATTTATAAAAACGAGGGTCTTACAACCTCCCCTTCTTATGAAATTTCGCCCTCGAAATTAGGGTACGTACCTGGTATGTCGAAGAGGTAAGGATACCTTGATTTTATTTCAGATTCTAACTCCCAAGTCATTTCCTTAACATCGTGGTTTCTCCATAAAACTTTGACTTGAGGTATAACCTTGGAGCGTAGAATATGTTCCTTCTTATCCAAGATTTGAACAGGAACCTCTTCATACGTCAAATCTTCCGCTATTTCGTCCGGTTCTAACTCAATAATGTGGTTCGGGTCTTTCACATATTTACGTAACATGGATATGTGAAAAACGTTATGAACACGAGACATACTTGGCGGTAAAGCGAGTCTATAGGCCACAGTTCCTACTCGATCGAGGATTAAAAATGGACCAATGAATCGAGGATTGAGTTTTCTTCTCTTTCCAAATCTTGTAACTCCTTTCCATGGAGTAACACGTAACAACACATGATCTCCTATATTGAATTCCACGTCCTTTCGATGAAGATCAACATAACTCTTTCGTCGATTTTATGAGGTTTTTATACGTTGTCGGATCGTTTGAATCTTTTCCGTAGTCATACGTACCAACTCCGGTCCCAACAACGTTGCTTCACCCACCTCATCCCAGCATACTGGAGAACGACACTTTCTTCCATACAACGCTTCAAATGGAGCCATGCCAATACTTGCTTGATAACTGTTGTTGTAGGAAAACTCCACCAATGGTAAGAACTTGTCCCAACTTCCCTTGAAATCAAGGACACAGAGTCTTAATAGATCTTTGAGAGTTTGAATAGTCCTCTCCGACCGTCCGTCCGTTTGAGGATGATATGCCGAGCTAAATCGTAAGTCTGTGCCCATAGCTTTTTGCAAACTAACCCAAAATTGTGAAGTAAATATTGGGTCTCGATCAGAAACTATGGATACCGGCATACCATGAAGTCTTACAATCTCGTTTATGTATATACGAGCAAGACGTTCAAGTGTATTAGTTTCTCGTATCGGTAAGAAATGAGCAGACTTGGTCAATCTATCAACAATGACCCAAATCGCATCTATGCCTTGAGAAACCTTAAGAAGACCGGTAACGAAATCCATGGTAATGTGCTCCCACTTCCATTCTGGAATTTCAAGTGGTTGCAATGGACCTTTTGGTACTTGATGCTTCGTTTTAACTCATTGACAAGTTAGACACCTTGAGATAAACAACGCTATCTCTCTCTTCATATTGCTCCACCAAAATGTATGACGAATATCATGATACATTTTGGTACTCCCAGGATGGATTGCAAACGGTGTATTGTGCGCCTCGTATTCCTTCTTCATCGATTCTTACTTCCGGCATATCACTTTCTTCCACTTTCTTCCTCATACGTATCAGCTCTAGGTTTGTAGCTTGAGCAGCTTTAACTTTATCGATTAAAGTCGGTTCTACTCGTATATTCGCCATCGTCACATGCGTCCCTGGAGTCTTTAACTCTATCTCCATCCTCTGCAAGTCACACAAAATGGGCCCTTGCGTTGACAATATCGCACTCGTACTTGCATGTGATCTTCTACTCAATGCGTCAGCTACCACGTTCTCTTTTCCAGGATGGTATTGGATGGTATGATCATAATCTTTCAACAGTTCAAGCCAACGTCGTTGTCGCATGTTGAGTTCCTTTTGAGTGAAGAAATATTTGAGGCTTTTATGATCCGTAAAGATCTCCACTTTCTCCCCATACAAGTAATGCCTCCAAATTTTAAGTACAAAGACAACAGCTGCCAACTCTAGATCATGGGTAGGATAATTCCTCTCATATTCTTTAAGTTGTCGCGAGGCATAAGCTATGACTTTTCCATGTTGCATGAGAACACATCATAGCCCTTTGCCCGAAGCATCACTGTAGATGACAAATCCCTCCGAACCAGATGGTATTGTCAAAACAAGTGCTGAAATGAGTCTCCTCTTGAGTTCTTGAAAACTCTTCTCACATTCTTCACTCCAACCGAACTTTGTATCTTTCCTAGTCAGCTGAGTCAATGGAGTAGCGATTCGAGAAAATCCTTCCACGAATCTCCGATAATAACCAGCTAAACTGAGAAAGCTACGTACTTCGGTCACAGATTTAGGTTGCTCCCAGCTTTGAATAGCTTCAATCTTTGCTGGGTCAACAGATATTCCATGACTTGATACCACGTGCCCAAGGAATGCTACTTCCTCAAGCCAGAACTCGCATTTCTTCAACTTGGCATAAAGCTTATATTCACGAAGCTTTTGGAGTGTCAGCCTCAAGTGTTGCTCATGATCTTCACTACTTTTGGAATAAATAAGGATGTCATCAATAAAGACGACCACAAAATGATCCAAATATTCCTTGAATACTCGGTTCATCATATCCATAAAGGCAGCAGGAGCATTAGTCAATCCAAAGGACATGACTAGGAATTCATAATGCCCGTACCGAGTTCTGAAAGCCGTCTTTGGAATGTCATCGGTTCTAATCTTCAATTGGTGATACCCGGAACGAAGATCAATCTTTGAAAAGAATTTGGCTCCTTGCAACTGGTCAATCAAGTCATCAATACGTGGCAATGGATACCTATTTTTGATGGTGACATGATTCAACTCCCGATAATCAATACAAAGTCGCATACTCCCATCTTTCTTCTTCACGAATAGAACATGAGCACCCCAAGGAGAAGTACTAGGATGAATAAAGCCAATGTCTAACAATTCCTGCAGTTGAGTTTTTAACTCCTGAAGTTCAATAGGAGCCATTCGATATGGGGCTTTGGAAATGGGTTTTGTACCGGGTTCAAGGTCGATACAAAATTCAATTTCACGCTCTGGGGGTAGGACAGGAAGTTCTTCGGGGAATACGTCAGGAAATTTATTAACAACAGAAATATCATTCAAGGCTGACGTATTTTTTGTTTAAATCTGTGACATGAGCTAAGAAAGCTTGATATCCGTTTTTCAATAAACGAATAGCTTTATGGCTTGAGATGGTCGTGATTGATTTTAATGGTTTGGTCGCTTGAATTCGCATAATAGGTTGATTAGGAATATGAAAACTAACAACCTTATGGAAACAATCAATTTTTGCATGATGAGTAGTTAACCAATCAATCCCTAGAATCACGTCAAATGCAAGTATTTTCAATGAAATAATATCTACAGGTAATGTGAGGGTACCGATTTAAACCAAACAAGACTTATAAACAGTGGATGTAATGAAGGTTTCTTCCAACAGAGTTTTCTACAGATAAGTCAAAGTCTAATTTCTCCGGATTCAAATTTAATCGATGAGCGCAAGAAGGAGATATAAAAGAATGGGTAGAACCGGTATCAAATAAAGTATAAACTTCGTTAGAGTTTATGATAAGCTTACCCGTGATGACTTCATTCGGGTTCCTCGCTCTCTGGGAGGTTACAACAAACGCTCTCCCTTGCACTACCGACTTTGACATTTCTGGGACGGCCTTTGGTGCCTCCATCCTAGCTGAATTTATCTTCGGTAAACGACAAAATCGGGCTAAGTGACCTTCTCTTCCACAATTATAACATTCACTACAAGAATTTTAGGCTACAATGACGAGCTATACCGACGGTCAGTGCGGAAACGTAGCTATAGGGTTATATACCGACGGTCCCGCCTCGACCGTAGCTAAAATAGCTGAAGAGCAGCCCAATAGCGAGGGTCACCGCTTGGCCGTAGGTATACGGTATGTTTTTGAGTAATCTGTTCGGTGTAAAGGTGTAAAGTCCATTTTCGGTCTACGTTCTCTCTCTCATCTCCCATTTTTCTCGTCTCCAAAATCTTGCCCTTTCTTTCTTGCCAAATTTCATCTTCCTTTTTTATATCTCTAGATCTAAGATCTTGCCCTTTCTTCATCGCCAAATTTCTTCTTCCCTTTCTTCATCACCAAATTTCGTAGCCAAATCATCCTTGCAAATCTCAGTCAAAGCTAGCATTGCTCATCTAGGGCACTGAAATCGCAAAGCTCCACACGACTAGGGCTCCACTGACAAACCTAGAAACTCAGACGGGAAGTAGAAGACGTTTGCGGCAACGGTGGTGGGCACGACAGCAGATCGTTAAGGAATCACCCTTTAGTCTGTGAGTAATCTTTCTTAATTACTCATCTTTTTCAATAAGCAACAAATATTCATCCATTTTAAGCTTCAACTTCTATTGGGTTCGTAAAATTTTGTATTTTCATAACCATGTTCAGCTGATGCATATAATTTCAATATGAATGACTAGACAGTAGAAGAACATACTGTATCCGTAAATTTGACATTTGGGGTTCACTGCTTTGGAATTGCATGCTGTATCAGCTTGACCAAAGGGGTAGAACGAAATCTCATGCCTTAAGATTAGACAGTTGGATTTCCATTTATTTCTGTAGATTTTGTAGTGTGTGTATATATATATAAATATATATATATATATATTGTTGACCTTAGATGTGGACAGAGTAAGAGATTTGAGTTGCACTACTTTTTCACTTCTTGGGTTTGATTATTGTATTCCATCTTTTATTCAATATGTAATCTTTAATTGATTTTTTAGGGAGGTTTCAAACTTGTCTGGTTATATTTTTATTCGGTTATGTTGTTAAATTGAAGTCATAAATCTCATTACTGTTTATCAAAATCGAATTGTTAATTCACAGCAGAGGCAACCACTGTGCATCTTCTTGTTTGATTTTTAGAAACAAAGGGCTATTATTGGGGATGGGGCCTTAGAAGGAAAAGCAGCAGGAAAAGAAGCTGCGGGACTTAAGGCAGTTCACCCTAAAGCAATAGGAAAATCCACTTGTTTTTTTGGTTCTTTTTTCTTCTAGTGTCTGGTCAGCAATACTTTTGTGCTTAGCTGTTTGTATTCTTATTTTTCAGGTTATTGCAGTGGGAATACATACAATGGAAGAACATAATATTAGTGTCTGGTCAGCAATACTTTTGGAAGCTACTCATGTTGTATTCTTTCTATCTTTTGTTCATTGTCTTACATGTCATGCAAAGTGTTGTGAGCTTTGTGATTTAGTTGATGTTTCTATTTTAATGCATTAGTTAAAGTCTCAAAAGTTGAATAAATTAGGTTGAGTTTTCTTCTACCTCTATCACTTAAGAACAGGTGTCAAATTGACGCCATTAAGGGTTGATCAGTCTTTCTTACATATGTCCAAAGAAGAATTGCTTGTGTTGTGAGTGCACACTTGGTTATACTTAATTATCTTGATTGTTATAATTTTTTGTGTTTTTCTAAGCATTAGTTGATGAACATTCAATGTATTTCCCCTTAATATAAATAGCAATTGATGAGTTTATTTAACACACATACTATGTCAACTGAAGCAATTATCTTCTATGGGTCGCTTGGTTGTTTCTGCTGGAGATGCTGCAGTTGAGAGTGCAACGAATCTGTATGAATATAATTTTTTTTTCTGCCTGTTACTCTTCCTGAACAAATTAAACAGTTAAAATCGATTGCTCTTTAATACTGTTAAAACATTTTAGATCACTTCTGAGGCATGGGATTTTTATATTTTGATATGGACATGGTAGCCAGAGAAGCTGTTGAGCATAGGGTTCACAAGCATCTCAATTGCTCATGGCTTTCTTGGATTCTTCTGATTATATGTTCACTCATTGTGATAAATAAAAACCAGGTATTTGCTCAACTAACTGATCTGTACAAACAAATGCAAGGTGGATATGCCACAACAGATGCAACTATTTCACTTCAGAGTACATTCCCGTTACTTCGTGCTCATATAATATTTGTTAGATCTCCTTTTGGTTCTAACTTTCTCTTGTTGTTTACAGAAGTAGCTTGGCAGTTAGGGTATGATGACTTGGATGCAGTGACTGTGGAAGACATGGGTTTGGAGGTTGAAAATAAATACCTATTTAAACTTAATGCATTTTATCATCGTATTAAAATTGACAAGTAAACTTTCTATGGGATTATCCCTATTTGTCATAATTTCAGGTTCTCAAGGAGATAGAAAGATTGATGAGAGTAAAGAAGTTGATGGAAGAGGCTGCAAGACCATTTTAGCTTATAAGGGTCAACTTTTTCATCAATTGCAACATTAAGTTTGGGGTTAGTTCTATTTTTACTTTTGTATTAACTTCTTTTGTTCAATTTTATATTACTTATATTTGAAAATTGCATTTAGTTGACTGCAATTGTTGATTTTTAGCTCTCCCTAGAATTGGATTCTTTGCTTCTGCGTGCATCAAGAAACGAACAAGAAACCACAATTGAGTCAATGAAGTCAAATATTTACTAGTTTTTAAAATGTTGATTACCAATTTACCATCACTTATTTTACCTTCATTTGTTAATTATTAATAGATATCCAAAATGAACATAAATATTCTTCATATGTCCGATTATTAGTGAATAAAAATATAACCTGATCTATTAAATTTAGCCACGAAAGAAATTAGTGCTTTTTTTCTTTCTTTTACATGTGATCTAAAAGCAATCAGCCATGTTTAGTCAGTAATAAAATAAGGCTAGATGAATTACATAATCCTACTTTTAGTGCAAATTAATTAGTTTTTCTTATTACGTCTTCAAATGACCTTCCTGTTTAGTTGAAAATTAATCTCCCATGCACTTATAAAAAGGTGTGGAAAGAGCTGCAGATTAAGGTGGTGTAATTATTTGAGGCCTGATATTAAAAGAGGCAACTTCTCTGAAAATGAAGAACGGATGATAATCAACCTCCATTCTGCACTTGGAAACAAGTAAGTAATTTTAGTCTCTACGTATTTAATTTACACAATTGATTACATTTTTACTTGTTACGTACATGTATGTATGGCTAATTGGCAGGTTCTAATATATATATATATATATATATATATATATATATATATATTCAGGTGGTCCCAAATTGTTGCCCATCTTCCGGGGAGGACTGATAATGAAATCAAGAACTTTTGGAACACCCATATTAGGAAGAAGAAACCGCCCCACCTGAGAACTTGGATCCAGATCTGAAGCAGTTGGAATCGATATTATGAGCTCACGAGCTACTTTCTTCCCCAGTCCAGCTGCAGCAGGTCTTCTGTACTATGTAAAGTTTTATTAGTTATGGAAATTGTAAACATTTCTCATAATCTAAAATGTTGTAAAATATATAAATGTTGAAACATTTCTGAATTCAAAATTATTTCAATTTACTCTTGTTTGTGATGCTTGTAATGTTGTAATGTTAATGATTTTAATTGATGTATATAATATTTTTTATATTTTATATTGTATTTGTGTTTGTTGAATAAATGTGCATTTTTTTTAAATATGAAAAGGCTATAGCGACGGTCATCGACCGTAGCTATAGTGTTCTATAAAACACATTCCTATAGCGACGGTCACCAAGCGTCGCTATAGACATCTATAGCTACGGTCATGACCGTAGCAATAACTCTCAGCGACCGTTAGTAAAGAGCAAATACACGATTTTGACATGACCTATAGCTAGGGTCGGCGACCGTCGCTATAGGTTTTACCGACGGGTTCTATGGCGACGGTCGGCGACCGTGGCTAAAACTTTTAGCGACGGTATTTTGGCCTATAGCGACGGTCGGCGACCGTCGCTATAGGCTGATTTTCTAGTAGTGATTCTTTGGATGGCATCACGCAATTTGGACTGATGTGTCCCTCCCCTCCGCATTTGAAGCATATGATAGGTGGTCTTTCTCCGTCCTTAACAACGGGTGCTGGTGCTGACGTCTTTCCATCATTGTTGAATCTCCACTTTTTGAAATGTCCATTCTTATTGTTTTGGCCCTGATTACCACCGAAGTGGTTACCATTTTTGGCTTGCTAATTCCCTCCACGCTTGTTGTCACCGCTTCGATGACCACTCTCGTTAGTATTATAATTTTGTCGGCTGCTCTCTTTTAGTTGAGTTGACTCGTTATCGCGCTCCACTAACTGAGCCCTATTTACAACATCTGAATACAAACACAATTTATGAGAAATAAGATGTTGACGTATCTCCGGCATCAAACCTCTTAAAAACATTCGCGCCATTCTCTCTTCATTATCCACCAAGTGGGATGCTAACAGTGATAACTCCGCAAATTTTGCCTCGTATTGCGACACGGTCATATTATTTTGTTCCAACTTAATAAACTCCACCTCCTTCATGTGGCGAATACTTTCGGGAAAGTATTTATCGTTGAACAGCTCCTGGAAATTCTCCCAAGATATCTTCAGTACAGCAGGTTGAGTACGTTTTACCAATTCCCACCAGTAATCTGCCTCTCTGCGAAACATAAAGGCGGCAAAAGGAACCTTTTGCTCCTCGGAGCATCCCAAGACATCAAATATCTTGGTGATCTGCTTTATCCATGCTTCCGCCGTAAGTGGTTTTGGCTCTCCCTTAAACTCCGGTGGTCCCAGCTCCTTGAACTGTTTAGCGGTGACCGCCCGAGAGTTTCCTGTGTTTCCATCTACGTTTTGGACAGGAGTCATTTTTGCCTGCTGTTGCATGAATTGTATAAAACCTCTGAACATTTGATCATTCATCATTTGGTCAGTGTTGTTGTTTGCATGAGGATTTTCGCCTTCCTGATGCATATTATCCTGATTATTGATATGTGGCGAATCAACGATCGCCTGTGCTCCATTTCCATTCTCAACATTCTTAGATGTCATTTTCAGATACTGCCATAAAACAAAAGGTTAATTGACATGTAACATATTATCCCTATATTCTGACCGACCAATAAAATAGCACATAAACTTAGGTAGGTCATACTAGCGAAGGAATTCCCCGTCTCTCCCCTCCTAGTACTATTCTCACATCTTAGCCAGGGATCATATCCCTAAGCTTTGATACCAACTGTGACACCCCCAAAATTAGGTATACATCACCCATCTTGGGTCGCCAGATACATGGTACAGAATTCAAATACAACTTATTAATACAATTGTCGTGTACAATACGACAAAACATAAACTGTGAGTTTGAATACAAATATTGTCTACTAGAGATTATACAAACTCAAAAGAAGTCCCCATTACAATTATTATCACACTATTTCACAGAATAGTGAGGAATACAAATGCTATCTTCTGGACCATTACTCCGTTCCCCGACTCGTCCCAGCTATATTCTCATTTCCTGAAGATAACAGTGAAAGAAAGGGTGAGCTCAACTAGCCCAGTAAGAAATATTATGACTAAGATAATGCAGAATAAATTATCATTAGCCTTCAACAGTGTTAAATATAATAAACATCAAGTTTAACTGCAGCAGAATCAGCAATCCATTAAAAGAGTCAAGTAGAAAATAAAATCTACTATCTTTTATGATTTAAAAGGTTTTTCATCACTGTTATAGCTGAGACTCAGCTTAATAAATATTCCACATCATTGAATCACCCCAGCACTACGGCTAAGGATATTCTTTAGTATCACGACCATAATTATTCATGCACTACGGGCCAAGAATATTTGTGTATTCATTAATGGTCATGATCATGCCAACAACTGTCCATCAATGCACTACGGGCCAATGAGGATTTTTATTTTTTACATCATTTGTAATATTACGGTCATGATTACACCGAATAATCCCTTGTCATAATCATACCAAGTCCATCTATGCACTACAGGCCACAGATGACTTTCAACAAAATATAAACATGAGGATGATGACAAATGAGATAAGAATTCAATAAAACAAGTTCAAGAATTATTTTATCCAGAAATTATTAACGTCCAAATTGTCAACATGAGACTGTTTTGTAGAGTAAAATTCAAGAATGATCAGAAGAATATCTCCATGAAAGGATACTGAATGAAGCGCAAATATCAAAGATATTCCACTAATTTCATGGAGTATAGAAGTCAGAATTTTAATCAACTGAGTAATACCGAATACATTAACAAAAGATATCACCATGCATGCGATAGAGACCGCACAAACAGGTTATTCCAGCAGAATAATAATAACAGAACCAGGTCAGGTGAAATTCACATCGACAGGATGTTCCAACATAATAATAAATGCGGAATAGTAAATGATGGAACCAGGTCCGGCGTATAGCACAGACAGGATATTCTGACAGAAATGTAAAAATGGAATAGTAAATGGAACCAGGTCTGGCGTATAGCATATACAGGATATTCCGACAGAAATATAAAGACAGAATAGTAAATGGATGTCACCAAGTATAGGGTATTCCGCGTATACGGGTTATTCCAACAGAATAACAATGAATGGAATAACATAAGGATTTCACCAAGTATAGGATATACCGCGTATACAGGTCATGTATAGGGTATGCCACTTTACAGGTTATTCCAACAGAATAACAAAGAATGGAATAACATAAGTTCTCTTCAAGAAGAAAGAATAACACCCCATACTTTATTAGGAGATTGAATACTGCAGTAGTGTAGTAACCGAATACTCTTCTTCTTTCTCTCTTATTCTCTCTGTACTTTCTCTCTCTATAGCTCGAATGAATTCGTGAAAAATAATGAAGCACTAGGCCTCTATTTATAGAAGATTTCTAGCTTAGCACTTGCCATGTGAAAAGGCAAGTGGCTTGATGACTGGTGATGTGAAAAGAAAAGTGGTTTGACGCCTGTAATGTGAAACGACAATTGGTTCGACGCCTGTAATGTGAAACGACAAGTGGTTCGACGCCTGTAATATGAAACGACAAGTGGTTTGACGTCTGGTAAAGGTAATTACTATTTACGAAGGTAATTACTATTGACGAAGGTAATTACTATTGACGAAGGTAATTACTATTGACGAAAATAATTACTATTGACGAAGGTAATTACTATATATTGACAAAAATAATTACTATTGACGAAAGAGACTCTTAGACGATGACATATGGGCCCCCCATAAAATAACCAAACTTACCACAAACGTCTCATAACAGACTCTTTATCAAGGATTGAATAAATATTACCATAAATTAATTTATTTTTAATCAACACATAATTAATCTTTCAACAATTATTAATCATTTATAACTTGTCGTCTCAATTATTGATTTAATAATATAACATATTATATAGATGAAACCGTGACAATAATTGAATCAATAATATAAGAGATATGATGCAACAATTACTGTAGCAATAATTGAGTATAGCTGAGTGACTTCTCACGTAAGCATCAATAATCAATACCGTGTGCTACTATGCAACCACGCGTATTACTGTACTTTTACTACCGAGTAGTTCAACAGTTTTAACGGTAACACCTCCGCCGTTATTTTTATAGAAAGATAATTTTGTCGTTTTCTAACTACGACAATACTTTCGTTGTGGGGTCCACCAATGATTGTGTCGTCGTTCGAATATTCCCCAACAAAAAGAATATTCCCCGACCAAACGAATATTTTATAACAACTTGCGTACTTTGCAAAATTTATAAATATTACCCACAACTATAACATTATATCAAATTTATTCCATAATATTCAAAAATAATAATTATAGAAAATTCATCTTTATTTATAAAAACTGAGGTCTTACAAATCTTGCTAATTAGGACTAATTTATCCTAATTAAAATTGCTAATTAAGCACTTAGGGTCAAAATTGTACATTAGGTTTCAAAACCACATTTTATGGTTTTAAATAGGAAAATAATATTTCAATTTTAAAAATTAGATTTCTTAATTAGATTAGGGTTTCTAATAACTTGACAATTAGGATATATATTTCCTAATTAACATTGCTAATATAGCAATTAAATCCACAACTGAGCATTAGGGTTTTTGACGGAACAATTAGGGTTCCAAAAATTAGAAATTAGGGTTTGTTAATTAATTAACCTTTACCCTAATTAATACTTAATTATTAGCACTAAAGCATTAAAATTATTCGTTATATTCCCAGATCAGGGTTTCACTTTATCAAAATCTTAAACTAGGATTTTCAGATCTGGTATTAGGGTTTTCTAATAATCAACTAGAATTTCCAGTAATTCATTAGGGTTTTCCCTAATTAATTAAAATTATTGGCGTTTAACCTTGTATATACATTGCATTCCCAATCTAGGGTTTTCAATATCCGATTTAAGATTTCTTATTCCCGGAACTGAAACTAGGGTTTCCAGAACCAATTTCTAGGGTTTCTTATTAGACGTTAGGGTTTTCTAACTGAACGTTGTCGTTCTTAATATATGATTAGGGTTTGACACATTTATAATTTATCTGATCAACCCCTAACCCTTAACCATATTCTAAACACATCATTAACCATATACACAGAGCATATTCACATAAACACATAATCCTGAATAATTCACCTATTTCTTTTACCAAATTTTGAAATCATCAAAATTCAATCCCAATAACATCAAACACATACACTTATTTTCTGTCTAGGTCTATTATTTGACCTTAAATCAATCATTTAAGATTTTAATAATTTGTCTAATTTCTCGGGTTGTCACAGAAGTCTTACCACGAAATCCATCGTAATATGCTCCCATTCCACTCTGGTATTTCCAACGGTTGTAGCAACCCACTTGGCCGCTGATGTTCTGCTTTTACGCGTTGACAAGTCAAACATCTACTAACACATTCTACGACTTCCCGTTTCAAATTTGGCCACCAAAAATGTTGCTTCAAGTCTCGATACATCTTAGTGCCTCCCGGATGAACGGAATATGTCGTATTGTGTGCCTCTTGTAAAATCTCTTCTCTCAACTCGGTTACCGTCGGTACCCACACTCTCTCTTCGAATCTTAAAATATCGTCTTTATCTATTCGAAATTTTTCTTCCTCATTTTCCGTAATCCTTTTCCTTATTTTCTCGCATTCTTCATCTTTCTCATGTGCTTCCTTTACTCTATCCAATAATGTCAGACAAGCCTCCATTATAGATAATTTCTCGTCAGACCTCTTGGGTCCCTTTACTTCTATTTCAATCTTCTCCATATTTCTTATTAATTCTTCTTGGGTTGTCAGTTGAAACAATTTCTCCCTTCCTTTTCTGCTCAGAGTGTCGACAACTACGTTTGCCTTCCCCGGGTGATAAAGAATCTCACAGTCATAATCTTTGATTAGTTCTAACCACCTCCTCTGCCACATATTCAACTCCTTCTGTGTGAAGATATATTTCAGACTTTTGTGGTCCGTGTATATCTCACATTTCTCTCCATATAAATAATGTCTCCAAATTTTTAACACAAAAACTACTACCGCTAACTCTAAGTCATGAGTAGGGTATCATTTTTTGTAATCCTTCAATTGTCGTGACACATACGCAATGACTTTGTCATGCTGCATCAGTACATAGCCCAGTCCTCTATGCGATGCATCACTATACACCACAAATCCTCCCATATCATCTGGTAAGGATAATACATGCGCCTCGCTTAACCTTTCTTCGAATTTGTCGGTCCATACAAATTTTTCCGTTTTCCTTGTCAGATTAGTCAACGGGGTTGCTATCTTAGAAAAATCTTGGATAAATCTTCGATAGTACCCAACTAACCCTAAGAAAATTCTTATCTTCGTTGGTGTTCTCGGTTGTTCCCAACTACTTACTACTTTGACCTTTTCGGGGTCTACTGAGATTCCATTCCCATCCACCATGTGGCCTAAGAATTGAACCTTCCTCATCCAAAATTCGCATTTTGAAAATTTCGCACACATCTCCTCCTTTCGTAGTGCCTCTAAAACATTCTTCAGATGTTCGGCATGTTCTTTCTCTATCTTCGAGTAGATCAAAATGTCATCGATGAAAACTAATACGAATTTATCCAAGTATGGATTGAAAACTCGATTCATCAAGTCCATGAATGCTACCGGGATATTAGTTAAACCGAATGACATTACCAAAAACTCGTAATGTCCATAACGGGTTCGAAACGCAGTCTTTGGTATATCTTCATCCCGCACTTTCAGTTGATGATATCCTGTCCGTAAGTTAATCTTCGAGAAACATTTCACTCCCTTCAGTTAATCAAACAAGTCATCTATCCTCGGAAGTGGATATCTATTCTTGATCGTTACTCTGTTTTATTCTCGATAATCGATACAGAGCCTCATCGATCTGTCCTTTTTCTTCACGAATAACACTGGTGCTCCCTAAGGAGACACACTCGGTCGAATGTAACCCTCATCCAGTAACTCTTGAAGTTGTATCATTAATTCCCTCATTTCTACTAGCGCCATACGGTATGGAGCTTTCAAAATCGATGTCGTTCCCGGTGTTAAGTCTATTACGAATTCTATTACTCTGTCTGGCGGAAGTCCAGGCAGATCGTCCGGAAACACATCTCGAAATTCATTCACTATGGGTATATCTTTAATCTCTACTCCCTTTTTATGAGTATCTACGATGTAAGCTAAATAACCTACACATCCTTTCTTTAACAACTTCTTGGCATGCATCATCATAACGTAACACGATTACTTAAGCGATGAGCTACCATGAAACACTACCTTAGACTTACTCGGAGTCTGAAGGTTCACACACTTGTTCTGACAGTCAATTATCGCTGCATGGTTATATAACCAATCCATTCCTAGTATTACGTCAAATTCTCCCAGTCTAATAGGAATCAAGTCTACACTCAGTTCATGTTCTCTAATGTTTGCACCATAATTTCGATAAACGTATTTTATAGGGATTTTTCCCTATTTGCAACTTCTACGTTTAAGGAATCTTCTAAACATTCTCGGGGTGTACTAAATTTACTAGCAAATTCTTCAAATACAAAAGAATAGGTAGCACCCAAATCAAATAATACATAAGCACTTATATTATTGATTGGGATTATACCTGACACCACGTCCTTCGCAGCCACTGCGTCGTGGACGGTCATGTTAAAGGTTCGAGCGGTCGATCGGTTGGGTTGTGCAGTTCAACCAATCATTAACTTGACCCCTCTTCCCGGGCCTCCGCCAGTTCCACTACTTCCTTTCTTCGGGCAATCCTTTATCTGGTGCTCTGTCGATCCACAAGCAAAACATCCTCTGATCTTATTTGGCCTTGGGCAATTTGGCAAGATGTGCCCCTCTTGGCTGTAATTATAGCAAGTGGTCTTCCCCTTCCAGCATTCCCCTTGATGGCTCCTTCCACACTTGTTGCAAGCTTCGGTCCTCTTCTTGAAATACCCCTGGTGACTTCCACCTTGTTTATTGTTTCTGTTGTTGTTGTTGTTGTTGTTGTTGTTGTTGTTGTTGTTGTTTTCCCATTTCCTCTTTCACGAATTACTTCCCCCACTACTGGTTCCTCCACGGTGCTCATTACCGGTGTTCTTGTTCTTCTTTTCCTTTGATATAGACTTAAGGCCTCACTGCCACCTTCCGCAATGACTTCCTTCTCCAACAAGGTCGTAAAGGAATCCATATGAAAGACTGATACCTTATTATACAACCATGGCTTCAATCCTTGCTCGAAGCGTCTCGCCTTCCTTTCTTCATCCCTAACTTAGTGCTCCGCAAATTGCGCTAGTTTATTAAACTTAGCAGCGTATTGCGCCACTGTCATATCTCCTTGTTTTAACTCTAGAAACTTCACTTCCATCCTACTCTTCATACTCTTCGGAAAATAATTCTCGATAAAAAGCGTCGTAAACCTCTCCCAAGTTATCGTTCCTTCCCCCGCTCTCTATTGGTTAGTTTCCCACCAATAGTTTGCTTCGCCCCTCATCATGTACGTTACAAACATTGTCTTTTAGTCTTCACCCACACGAGCTATAGTGAAGGCCTTCTCAATCTCCTTGATAAAGGTTTGCGCAACTATCGGGTCAGTACTTCCCGTGAACTCTGGGGGTCCTACACTCTTAAAATCTTTGAAGGTTGTTACTGGGATAACTTGGGGAACGGGTGGTATGGGTTCGTTCCTTTCCCTTAGAGCTTCTCCAAATAAATCTACCAGTCGCTGTTTCAGATCTACTGGTCTTCTCTCATCATTAACTGACTCTTCTTGGACAGTTATTCTACGTCTGGGCGGCATTTTCTGCATTACAAATTTTTTTCATCTTATTATCTAACTTTCATTTTTAGAAATTTCTCAAATGAAAAGAACTAAAAGTTTATAACATGTTTCTGAAATAAGATCATTTAAATTCATATGCCAAATGGTTACAATACACGTTCTTTTCTAGCATACTGCTATAAATGAAAATACATATCCGCTAATATCACAAAAGACGGGGACAACACTAGCTTAATACCCCTCTAACATTTTCCAAAAGTATAGGGTTTACCATTATCTTACATCTTACACAAAAGATTACAACAACACATAAATAAGAATACTACACTACTAAGATTTTCCCTCTAGACTCAATCTAACATCCCACGCTCCATGGCGCTCTGATACTCCTTCTATGTGATGTGTTCCACCATATCCCGACTTATGGTATGCCGAGTTTGTCCTTTCTCAGCGGGGTAGTGATTTACCCCATCGATCAACCTCTCCATTGCCGTGCGTAGAGAATAGCCCATCTTGTTCATCTTCCTCCTCTTGCATCGTACCTCATCTTCTAGATCACCCACTCTGTCATTAGAATCCTCCCACTTCTCCTCGAAGTGGATCCTATCCATCATTTCCATCTCTAACTTAGCTCGGAGAGCCTCCTTCTCCGTCCTCTCACTCAAAATTTTCTGCTCCATTTCTTCTAGCTTCCATGCCAACTCGACGTTCCTCGCCACTGATCGGTGAAACAAGGCACCCATCTGGATCTCTGCCTCCTTACGGTGAACAATTTCTACCTCCATCACCTGCATCACTAGCTGCCTCTCAAGATTCTCAGTCTCCAGCTCTTCGACTCTACATCCTAATTCCAAAATTTGTTCTTCATACTCTCCCAACATCCGATCCTCAAAAGTAGTCTCGTCGGAGTCATCCATGGGCTCGGGTTCCTCCTCCACGGGTTCCTCCTCCATAGGCTACTCCTCCGGATCAGACTCCTCAGGTAGAGGTACAATCTCCTCCTCCTCATCATCATAACTAATAGGGACAACTACCGATATAAGCTCCGCTATCACGGGTGTCTCATAGACTACGTGGATATCACGTGGTTCCTCCTCAACTACTCAGCTAGGTCCTCCGATGTCAGTCATCCTACAATCACTAACAGAAGACAAGACAAACAACAACTCCATCAGAATGTTAAATAAACATAAGTTCATTGTATAGAATGAAGTTACATTTTGTAACACGCTAAGTCTCTCAGGGAAAACTCTACGTGAGTTTTATCCCTTCATAACCTCTAAGTTTTCTTAAGTTATAATCTAAGGAGTCTCGTTCCTAAAGTTTATAACTATAACTTTGATACCAACCTGTGATGCCCCAAATTTTGACCTCCACTTGGTCACCCGAATTCGGTTCATCACGTTCTCAAAGTATTACCATAATAACTAAAATCATACATTTGCAACGAAAGATCTAATTTAGAATAATATACAACGATTTATTATAATTATTCCCCCAAGTCTCACAACCTACAGTACTTAATAGATTACATAATAATATCGAATAAAGACTTATTACATAATTCTACTTAAGTTTAAACATAGTATGCAAATAGTCTTAATACAACATGATTAATTTAAACATAAAGGGACAAGCTAGTCGGTAGCCTTGCCCTTTCCCTTGTCTTTCCCAGATACTCCTCCCTGTTCCGCCTTAACTGAAAGGTTTTAAATAAGCAAGAATGAACACAATTTGCCCATCAAGTAATATACAACAAGGGTAAGAGTTTTATAACACGAGTGTGAAATATCGAAGTATCATCTCTAAGATAGTTCAGGGTTTTAGAATAATATCATAATTAATGAATATAAACAATTCTTGGAATAAGAACAACAATTCAATACAAATCGACAAAGATATATGAATTCAACGACTATCAAGATATCCGATTGGATAACAAATTATATTGAGCAATCACTAGGGACTATTGAACATCTACTAGAATAACCAATATTAAACTGATAACCCAAAAGAACAATTACTATAGAGGATCAGTCTACAATACTCTAAGTTATGCATAACACCACAATAATAATATACTCATGTGTTGCGGTTTCCAACAACATACCATCCCCTTACCATAAGGGTTGTTCAACTCAGTTTTCAAGATTTCTGCACCGACTAATTGGTTTGGACATTTTTATAAACATGCATATAGTCTAGCCGAAATAAATGGCATAGACACTTTCACAATATTCAAGAACAATACCAAGTTTAACACGAATAATAGTTTTCTCAAGCGTTTAACATACTAGCTCAATTGAATGAGAAAGTAAGATAACTTGCATTCAAAGAGATAAGGTTTGCTTATGACATTAGTCGAATAAAGTAATGCAAGGGTTTAGGATACTTGCTCAATAAAAGTAAGGTTCAAGGAAACTTGCCCAATAAAGACTTGGGTAAGGTTAGAGAAACTTGCCTTAAGCGTAGTTTATCCACGTTAATAAATCAACACTTTAGAATCCTAGTATAGCGTATTATAAATATATAGTGTTCATTAGCTAACACAGTCCTTAATCAAGCTCGACACGATACAACTATGCATATGTGGTACAAAATCAGTTTATAAGTCATCATGAATCAACTACTTAGTTACTTCACAAGCAAATCAAGAATGCTCAAGGTTAAGACCTCCTACTCATGGACTTTTCATTTCAATGTAACACCGACTTATCAACTAGGCATCACTCATATATATATACATCAATAGGTTTTAGATCACATTTAGCATCATATGCATCATGCAAGTTCCTGTCCAAAAGTCAGAATTCACTATCAGGAATTCCATACTGGCGCAGCTGCGCCGTCCTCTGGCCATGCCAAGACTCAACTGCTGCCTTGTGGTTTCTGTCCGGCTCAACCAAAACAATCACACATAATATATTTGTCATGTTAAAGGTCTTTTCATGCTCCTTAAGTCAATCTAGGTTCCTTCTTTCATAACATGGTTCTAAGTTGCTCATTTTAACAATTTAAGGTCATTCAGAGTCATGCATTCACAAGGTCTAGCATGCTTGCTTTCTAAACATACAAGATAGCTATAAAACTCATATTAGGCATGCTTGCGTGTATTCATAACATATATGTGAAACTAACACCGCTTTAGTTGAAAATAGGCTTCGTTCATACTTTTCTTGAAATGTGCTACACAAGCATGGTATATATATGTTTATTGTACATGAACGAGTCTAAGAGTGTCTTCAAACATGATCACAAATGTCAGATTTTAGTCCTCATAGTATCTTGACAATATTCACATTCAAAGCTTGCTAATAGGTTCAACATTCTCATGTTTCCTTACTAATCAAATAAACACAAGATAAAGGTTTATTCGTGCATTTCCAAGTCATACTCATATGCTTTCAAAGTCAGAATATAAACCATGTAAAATCATGCATGTTAGCTCACTAGGCTAAGCTTCTTATCGAAAATATTTCTAACATAAAGCTTAATAAGTTTGAACATGCTCAAAAGAACTATATACACTACAACATGTTCATCTATGTGCAAAATCAGTCATGCATAGCTTACTAGGTTCATAATTTGTAGAACATGATCTTTATCATAGTTTGTTTTTAAAACTTAGTCTAAATCTCCATGTAAACCATATGCCTTCGTTAATCATGTAAGTCTAGTCTACACATGCTCACGTTAGGTTAACGTATCCATACATACATCATACACATGCTTATATGCTAGCTTGAGTCAAAACAACTAGCCAATATTGATCAAATTTGAAAATAGACTGCTCAACTGTATTCAACAATCGGCGCAGCTGCGCTGTGCCTCAATACAAATGTGGCATAGCTGCGCCGTGCCTGGTTCAGGCGCAGAAGCAGTCTGCTACGGCAAAACTCCAGCCCAACCTCAAAAAGTACTCATGATTTCAATTTTAAACCATCATATATCAGTTGCATCATGCTCATATAGTCATATAACAACTATATGGACATTAAACAACCTCATTAACAACCAATTCCACAAAATCTAGAATTTGAATTTCAAGAATGGAAATTTAACAGAAACTGAAAATGAATAATAAGAAGGAATTTTATACATTTATAATTGCAATGAGCTTGCTCCTAATGAACTCTCAAGCTCTAGATTACTTTTATGCTCTCAACTCTCACTTAGTAATTCTCAACACTTGGAAAAATGGAAGAAGAGCTCTTATTTATAGAAAAATCAATACGCAAACATAGCAATTTTCCATTGAATCAAACCCATTGATTGTAGGATTGTATGAAGGTTATGGAGGAGTTGTTAGATTGGTTGTTGGAACTCATCATAATCACCACTCCTCGATGATCATGAGCTAGGGAGTTGGAAGAAAATGAAGAACATATGCTAGCCTTTTTGAAATACACGTGAATGAGGTCTTAGAGTGAATGGGACACTCAAATTGGGACAAAAGGGAAAACTCAGCATTCTTGTATACTCTTACACATTCTCATTCTTATGTTTTATTTTTAATACACATTTCAACCATATATTATAACCTAATGTCACAACATGACCTAACATTTCAAGGTAGTAGATGTTATGCAATATATATATATATATATATATAATCCATGTACATTTTATCACACTGGTATATTAAAAATGAGAGTTTACAATATGCTAATGGTATATTATTTTAATACCTACCCACATACATATTGTCACATAGATAATGTATTTATAACATATAATTCCAATATGTTTACTCACATTACCTCATACAATATAGTTGTATACAACTTAATATATATAGTCACACAAATGCTATAATACACTATGTAGTATAGTTGTATTATTGCTCTTATGCACATAACTGTTAACCTACTATTATCATAAAAATAATTAAATAATTTATTCACTTCCTTGATTAATTAACACCAATATTAATTAATCTAATCATCATTGATCAATATTTTTATGGATTTCCATAATCATTATTTATCTATATAATTCTTATTATATTTTTATAGGTTCATTTCAAACAATAATAATCACCCATTAGTAATTAATTACCAAGAAATCAATATTCATGCAATTTAATTCTCGACTTCGGTCGTTAATAATACATTCAACCTCTAATTTTACATCATTAAACAATAATACAACCAATGAAATTTACGGAAAAATTAAAATTTTCTATTACAAACTATCCTCGTTCCCAAAACCTTCAACCTTTACATCTAAATATCTCAGAATCATTTTAATACTACAATAGTTTACATTCGCAAAATAATATTACAATTCAACATTAATACATTATTTATAACTTAAATAGATCACATCGTGATCTTATTCTATAACCACCTCGCTTAAATTTTTTTTCATAACTCGTGATCGTTTTGTTTTACGATCCTCTTTCTTTCCTTTTTCATCATTTATGATTTAATTTATTCTCTTAATCTAACAGACTTTATCTATTCATCATTATTCATTTTCTTGGCTATTGGAGTTAGGCAACTCCCATTTTTATCTTTATATCTCTTCAAGATTCTTCTTTGAATTTTCTTGTTTATATAACAATTCTTCCTTTAAGAATTTCCAACTTCATTTATATTGCTCCACATTTCATTCGAGTTCCACATTTTCATCATACGTATCCATTTTCTACACTTGGTACACATCGAGTCTCTAATAGTTTCAATATAGTACACTGAGTGGTTTTCCATGAACAACCAACAAACTAGGTTCCGAGTTGCTAGTTCGTATATACCTCCGCTCTATGAAGGAGTCGTTTAGCCCAGATACCATACATCAACTATTAAAGAGTACGATTGTACCATACTTAAATATAACCTTTTATTCTTAACTTTACATCCTTATTATTGGAGTTGGGTAACCCCACATTCATATTCCTTATAACTCTGCGAGATTCTTCTTTGAATCCTCTCACGCATATTTTAATCCCTTCTTTATAAATTTCTTAAATTACTTCTTATTATTCAAACTCTACTTGAGCTTATTCTTTCATTATCTTCACCTTCCTTCTCTAAGGTTATAGCCTATGGTACTCCTACCTAAGGTATATAACCTACGGCTTTGATACCAACTGTAATGACCCCAAAATTCATGCAATTTAATTCTCGACTTCGGTCGTTAATAATACATTTAATGTAACACCCCTTCCCGAAAAGGAAAGGGAGGTCATGTGCGAAGCACAACAAACCTCAAAATAAATAAACAAAGAACTAACAACCTCAAAATATTAGTAGTGGTGATCCAATAATAAAGTAATAAGTACAATTCTCCAAACTGAGTCAAAATAATCAAAACTTAAAATTTGAATCAACCTAAATGGTCAAAGGCAAAACTCTCACCACATTAGCCCTGAATCACCCCTGTAAACCTGCCGGAAGAAAAATACAGCATGAGCCAATTGTCCAGTACGGATAAAGATATACAAAATATATACAACTGATATACGAAAACAGTTGAAACAAAATACTGAACAAACCTCAAGTGCAAATATGAACGAAAATATAATATCCAAAGATCTGAATGGAATATATCTGAATCAACATAATTAACGAAATCAATAAAAGAATAAAGAATTAACGAACTGAAGTAACTAACTCAATGACTTGAACTGAACAGAAACCAACAAAATTAATCAAATAAAATAATAGGCTGAAACAAATGGTTGGAGTTATTTTGTACCGAATGAGCTCAAAAATATACCTTGCCACACAGGCAAGTCAAAATAATGCCACACATGCAAATCAAATGATACCACATAGGCAACCAAAATAATGCCACACAGGCAAGTCAAAATATATAATGCCACACAAGCAAATCATACAATGGACCGCGAATCCAAATGTATGCAAATCGGATAGGTGTGTTTGGCACAACATCACAAATCCGTAGAACAAAAAACTAGGGTTAACCCATAAGCCTCCCACAACAAAACACCAAATGACCCGCTTCCTCCGGAGCCCAAAACGGAGACACCGTGGACTAATCACACCGCCACGGAAAGTGTCATGCCTCTCGTGCCAAGACAACATGCCTGTGGTACCCCCACAGTTGGTTATAGCTCAGGTATACTCTACGGTATATTCTAACAAAAATACCAAGTCACAACACATGCGACATAATACCAACAAAAGGGTTCTATATGTACATGTTGAACCAAATCAAATAATAGTCACAAGGTCTCAAAAAGAAGGTAGCAACATGTACCGCTCTACAATTATCAAAATAAATACTATACATGATAACCTGATTCAAAGAGTACGAGTCCAATGTATCAACTCCAAAATGAAACTAATATATTTATTTCACAGGAAACAATTATGTGAAATAATAACGAAATTCGAACAAGCGACAAAACGAACAAGTCAAATTTAACAAGAGTATCGCAGAAAGAGTACGGAATCCGTACCTGATACTTCCAAACCATTTATAGCACACTCCCCAAAATCTTACCCTCAAATGCCCACGATATCAAATACGAAACGTTATTCGCAACCTAAACATATTCATCTCAAATTAAAAACAATCCAAACTAATAATTCTAAAATAATTCATAATCTATTTAATATGCCTTTAATCATCGCCTTTTATCAATTATTAATACTCCAAAATTTATATTCCAAATATAACTCTTTAAATTCCTTCCGTCCGATCTAATTACACAAATTAACATAAATAAATTAATATCTACAAGTTAAATTACTAATTACAAATTTACTTTTCCTAAGACTCACATTAATATAATTATAATTGATACTAGTATAATTATTATTTATTCATTTAACTTTCAAATTTTAAATATGTTTAAAAAAAATCCTACACAATATATTAACCAAAATATTATAATTTTTAACTAAAATATTATAACAGAATTCATAAATATAAAATCTACACATAAATATACAAGTTGATCCCCTACAAAATTCATCCCTATTTCATAGCGTTATATAGTATTTTAAAGTTTTACTCTCCTATTGTTTTTTTACTCCATATAAGAACATGATATATATATATATATATATATATATATATATATATGTATATGTATGTATGTATATATATATATATATATGTATATGTATGTATGTATATATATATATATATGTATGTATAGCCCCATTACATCACAATATTAGAATGCCCATGACATACTCCATGCAAAATTATCAAATTACCATAAGTTGTCAGCATATCACACCTCAATTATATATATACCTACTATCACAATATTATAGTATATATATATATATATATATATATACAAATTAAAGAAGGTCTTCCACATGATATATGAAAAGTCATCTTACATGACTTAGGCTTCTATTGCAGATGAACAGATAATTCCTCTCCTTTTTCTTCTCTCTGTAGCGAGGGCAGCTTGCTCCCCTTTTCTTTTCTTTCGATCAGTTGGTATAAAATATGATGAAGCACTTAGGTTTTGTTTATTTATTAACAGATTTTTATTAACTTTTCCTAATTATAATAGGTTTTAATAACATCCACATTTAATTAAATTAAACCCAAATAAATTTTAAGGCCCAAATTGTACTAAATTAATTTACCCATCACTTATTAATATTTATTAGCCCGCACAAATTAAATAACTAGTTTGACCCAAATAAATGACAAAGTTCAATTAATATGTTTTCAAACAAAATAATTAATTTATTTTTATTTTTTTATTTAATATATTTTTTTTCCGGGTATTACATTTAACCTCTAATTTTACATCATTAAACGATAATTCAACTATTAAAATTTACAGAATAATTAAAATTATATATTACAAACTATTCTCGTTCCCAAAACCTTCAACCTTTACAACTAAATATCTCAAAATCATTTTAATACTACAATAGTTTACATTCGCAAAACAATATTACAATTCAACATTAATACATTATTTGAAACCTTAAACATGGTTCAAATAATAATAACACAGCCAAAGTATATAAATCTTCAAGTATCACATCTGATTCATGTCTTTCAAGTAACACATAACTTTACCTTGAATCTTGAACCTGCAAAAGTGGTTATTTGCAAGGTTGAGCTCGACAACAGAACAAATTTAACAATCTATCATGTTTCACATAGCACACAAATTATGCATTATACATTTCTAATTTATCGAGTTACATTATACAATATGCATGTTGTGACAACCCAATATTTTCTATATAAATAAATTATAAATTTTGCGTATAAATTTTTTTTTTTAAAATAAATATGAATGATATGTGCCAAGGTAATGTGTAATTATAATTATATATGTGATAAATAAAATTTATTTATTACATTAAGTATTGCAAATAAATTAATTTTAGAATTATTGATTATTATCAATTATATTTTTATACTAATTAATTCCTTATTGGAAATGTTTTATTAATTATTTTTCAAGAAAAATATAATCTTATATTATTTATATAATATAGAAAAGGATTTTAGAATAATTATTTATTTTAAAGGTAAGAATGCGTGAAAGGTATTATGTATGTATTTATGTGATAGATATAAAATATATTTATTACATGAATAATTATAAATGATTTTATTTTAGAATTATTGCTCATTATAAATTATATTCTAATAATAAATAATTTTATAGTAAAAATGTTTTTAATATTTATTTTCCATGAAAATATGATAATTATATTAATTGAATAATATATGATATGAATATAGAATTTTTATAATACTATATGAATTTTGTTCAAGATATTAAGTAAATTATTTCTACTTAATTATAAGGTTAATTATGACAGATAAAATTAGATATGGAATCCAAACCCTAATTCTGGGTTTTGATCAAGGAATGAGAATAATAATATTATATTATTATTTGTCAGTGTTATAGATATGTATGGTTATGTGTGTAATGTTAATGTGTGGGACAGTTTTATTATATTACGAATAAATCCTAATAATATTTTTATAAACCCTATTTATGGTTCTAGAATAAGGAATGGTGATAATATTATAATATTATAATATTTTGATTTTTCAGTGCCATATATATATATATATATGTATTGTATGTGGACTGACAATGGTTGTTCAATTATGTTGTCTTATGGTGTAGTATTTGAAAACCCTAATCTCTGAAATCAGAAACCCTAATTCGGAGGTTTGATCTGTCAAGAATTGTGTTACAGTGATTAATAACACGTGTAATAGACTTTAATTGCTAATTAAAATAAACTTAATTAGTAAATTAAAATCCTAAAACCTAAAACCCTAATTTAAATTCTAGAAACCCTAATTGTATTATGGGAAACCCTAATTATCGGTATTGTAAACCCTAATTACTAAAATTAGCAAGGTTAGTTATATTAGTGTTATTAAACCCTAATATGCATGTATAATTAAAACCCTAAGCTAATTAACAAAACCCTAATTATAAATTCTAGAAACTAATTTTGTTTCATTTTAAACCCTAATTATAAAACCTAGAAATTTATTTTTTGTGCTAAACCTTAGGGTTTAACCCTAAGGGTCAAACCCTAAGGGTATGTCAAGATTACCTTTGTGCCTTTAAACATTTTCTAGTGGTATGACCATTATACCCTTAAGAGCATTCTTTATTAGTTGCTTGTGTATCTAGACTAAATATGTGGTTGGTAACCTACTAAGATTTGCCTTGTAATTGAACTCAACAAGTGTCAAACATCTTAGCAAATCATTCCATTGATCTAGTATATAAGAATTTTAATGAGAGAGAAGTGCTAATTTTTACTACTTTGTTCACCAACACTCAACCTAGACATCCTCTCACTAAAACCTCCAAAAATCTTTGCTAAATCAGTCCTTTTATCAAGCCCCACGAAATTCTATACCAAATCAGCAACACAAAATCAAGAATCAAACCAAGAAAGGTATAAAACCCTAAGCCTAGAAATCCTTCGATTCTATGTTATTTGTTGTAATTGATTGTTTAATGTTGTGTAATAGGATGTTAATTGATGATCTGGGTTGATAAATCAAAGACCCATAACATCAAAGTACACGAATTAGAAGATTTAAGAAAACTGGAAAAAACCGAAGCTATGGTCTGACAGTCAAATGCCAGTGGCCATAGATATTTGGTCGATCATGATTTTTTGTTGTTTAAAAGTTGTTATGTGTAGTATAATATGTGGTCTTTAATATGGAAAAAGAATCAAGTTCATATCTGTTATAGATCAGGAGTTATAAACGGTCAAACAGGGTTGACCGAAACTTCCAAGAACACGAACCCAGAAAATTTTTGAGCGTTTTTCGTGGTGAACTTTGACCGGCCATTTCCAGTTAGATCCGTTGTTGTTATATGTATGATAAGTGTTAGAGTTGTAGTCCTACATGATGTCTACACACTGAAATTAATAGATCACACAAACATTACACGATCATCAAGTCAGAGAGGTCCAAAATAACCCCCACGAACTGTTTTTCATGAAGAACAGCTCTGACAGACACTTTGATGGATTAGATCTCTTATTTCGTGCCTGATATGGATATGATTATTGTTGTATGTTGTAGTCTTGTATTTCCTCTACAATATCTGACCAAGAACATTGCCAGAAACATTACATGTTAAGAATTACACACGGTCAAACTAGGCCACTCGGTTACTGCCTTTGCAGATTCTGGGCAGCTCAAGAACACCTATAGCGACAGTTTCGTCGCTATAGGGCCCTTTAGCAACAGGTTTTGCGAAAAATTAATTTTTTTTTATTAAATTATTAGTATTAATTAGTTTTAATTCTGAAAAATACAAAATAAATTATTAAAAATTATTTTAAAGTCTGAAAATTATATTTTAATTATTTTAAATATATTTCATAAATATTTAATATTTTTGGAATATTAAAAGTATTTAATTTATTTAATTATATTATTAAATAAATTATTTAATAATAATTTAAATACATGAAAAATCATTAAAAATTATATTATGATATATTAAAATATTTTAAGTTATTTTTAATGATTTTAATATTTTGTGATAATTTTCATTAATAAATTGATATTAATGATAATTAAGTTATTTGTTAAATGAAATAAATAATTAAATTAAAAATAATTTTATTATTTTAAAAATCATTTTAAATAATAATAAGGTATTTAAAAATATTTTAAGTTATAAAATATAACTTTTAATATTTAAAGGTTAAATTCATTAATTAATGATATTTCATGATATTAAAGTTATTTAATATTTATATTAAATAAATTAGTTTAAAAATGATATTAATATTATCATTTTAAATGGAAATAAAGTGATTAAGGATATTTTAAGTTGTAAAATATAACTTTTAATATTTAAAGGATAATTTCATTAATAATTTAATATTAATGATATATTAATGATATTAAATTTATTTAATAGTCATATTAAATAAATAGTTTTAAAATGGTTTTATTTATTTAAAAATCATTTAAAAGGGATATAAATGAATTTAAAATATTTTAAGTTATAATTAATAACTTTTAATATTTAGATAAATAGTACATTAATATTTGAATATTAATGGTAATTATTTAAGAATGATTTTAAATGTTTTAAAAATCATTTAAGGGTAACATAAATGTTTTAAAAATATTTTGAGTTATTATACATAACTTTAATATTTTGGCAATGGTTTCATTAATAGTTTAATATTGATTAAATGTTAATGATAATAGAACTGCTTGATATTTAAATCATTTAATAATGATTCTGATATTTCAAAAATTATGGTAAATGGTAATAGTTATTTTATAATTATTATAAGGTCATGAAAAATAGTATGACTGATGTTTAAGTTAACTATTTGGATATTGAACTTCGGGATAGAGTCTTAGACTCGATTTTTACCCGATAAAGTTGTCGGTAGACCGACATGTTTCAGAAATTAATCTGAACTTAGATACTTTGACTGTATGAATGGTTGTTTATGATTCTATGACTATTGAACATGCGTGATAATGTGATTAGGTTATGTGCTGACTGCGAAATGCAATACTATGTGTTATGTTATATTGTCATAATTGAATGAATGATTTGATTAATGATAGGTCGTGATAGAAAAGATAAATCTAAGTTGCGTAATTGTAAGCAGCGCATCATGCAAGTATCCTAACTTTGCATTTTCTTTATACAATGGACAAGTGTAAGAATGTTTCAGAATTATATTATTATTATACAGATTGTTAAACCTATATTATATACGCCCATTGATTATCAACATGTTAGTATATGATAATTCAGATATATATTCTGTTCTTTAATTTCTATAAATGATTATACAAGTGTCCCCACTTGGATAATCATTGTATTTAATCACATGTTGGTACACCTTTGATATACATATATGTTGAATTATATAAGACCTTTGTTATGAAAGCTCGACAGGTATGAACATCCCGATAATGGGAAAATTTTTATGCGCTACGGCGGACAAAAGATGAACGATAATATCGTTCTAGCAATGTAGTATTGATCAATACAGGGCCCATGGACTGTACACCCTCAGGCCCTTAAGCAATGGCCGATTTACAGATGAATTTCTATTTAAACCCTTTCAAAAATGAGAACAATGTTCATAATATATCACAGAAACCCCTTGTATAGACAATACATAGTTTCAAAAATTTGAAAGAGGGTTGTTATGTTATTGTTATTGGTACAGATTACTTCACAACTATTGACCAGTTGTAGAAGAATATTATAAAGAAAACATTTAAATTCTTTTAACTTATATATATATATATATATAAATACTTGTTGGGCACTCAAATGCTCATCCTTGCTTAATTTAAATGTTTTCAGCTAAGTGTGAACATCTAGAAGGCTCGACCAGGATCAAGTGAAAAGAAAAGCAAACAGAATATGTTATTGGTATTATTTGTAATAGATAGACTATATTAAGTTAATGATATGTATTATATATCATGTAAAGAATGTAGTAAAGGTTACGTTCTTGGGATTAAACTCTGATAAATATAAGTTACGTTTAAAATTTATATTATTGTTATTATTATTAGTAATATTTCCGCTCATAGAAATGGTATCGTGAAGTACCGAATTCGGGTTTCAAGTATCCGGGTTCGGGGACTTTATAGAATGGTATCAGAGCTATATGGTTAGAAACTTTAGGTGGGTTAGACCTTAGGCTATAACCTTAGAACAAAGAGAAACGTTGAAAATACAAATAACTCATATAGAGTTTAAAGATAGATGAATCGGATAAATTCATCGTCAAACAAAATAAAAGATAATTTATAAAACTATTATGTGTTGTGTGTATTTATTATTTGCTAGTCAAGATAATTTTGTGTGTAGGTGTTTGAAAGGAACAGAATTAGGATACCCTTAAGTTGTAAAGAATAAGTCAACCTCCATGACTGAGCCAATATCAAAGCTAATAGCTGCAATAGAGGCTCACATTGAAAGCTACCTCAAAGAGGTGGTTATTTTGGAAAGTATAGTACTGGATCGAGAAATGCTAAGTATAATTGATAGGTAAAGTATAGTTAAAGGATATGTGGTCAATGTTGAGTTCTTAAACTCGTATATTTATGGTGAGTTCTTAAACTCGTATGTTTGTGATGAGTTCTTAAACTCATAATGTGTTATAAGTTGTGACAAATTAGGTATAGTTGTGTGTGAATGGATATTGAGGATAATGGAAATAGATAGGTTACTAAGAAATTGAACGTTATTGAATGTGTAAGGAATAGGTAGTATTAGTATTAGTTGGATATGTATGATTTTAGGTGGTATATATGATAGGTATGTTGGTATAATGTAATGTTTTGTATAAGTTATAGCAGCGATTCCTGACTTACGAGTCACAAAGGGATAGCGGATGTTTAAAGCAGTGTGCGCTAAGGCATGTCAAGTGGTATAAATATGAGTTTATGTTGGATTAATGGGATAAGTTGGTATAAAGATAGTAGATATTTATTTGGTCGCTGGTTATTACAGTAGACCGAGTTTTCAAAATATAATATTTTGAGTACATAATTATTTGAATAGAAAGTTTTGCATTATATGTTAAGCGTTTACGATAAGGCTTAGAATGTAAGGATAATTTATGATAATGCCGTCAAAAAAAATGAAACCAAAGGAAGAAGAACCTGTCAACAAAGCTGGAAGACAACCAGACCCGACACAGAATTTTGCGGATGCGGACGATCAAGCTATGCAGAACGAAATACCAATCGCGGGAAATCAACTAGACAACCGATCGACAAACTTCAAAGACTTCAAGACAACCGGACCGCCAGGATTTAGAAGATCAACCGACCCTGATAAAGCGTATATGATAGCTAGGATAACGGTGGGGCAAACGACAACTTTTGTCACCTATATGATAAAAGAAGATAATTTCAATAAATGAACCAGGAATTTGATTAAAAGAAAAGTTTTTGTGTGAAAAGTAAGGACAGAAGGGATATATATCTTTTCAAAATGTCCCAATCCAAGAATGTATAGTGAATGTGTTGTGTGCAAATCAATAAAACATAAGGTAAAAGACTGCTCAAGAAAGGAAATGGAAACAAGGAATGCGAATACGGAACGAGGCAGCAGGACATTGGCGACAACGGGATCTACTTCAACAAACAAACCAACGAAATCAATCGCAAGCGTCTTCAGCGGGACTGTTCGGGAATCGATAGCAGCCGGAGATGCAACTCCAGGTATTAATCTAACCAATTTTTATTTTCTTATTATATTTTAATATATAGTAAATTATTTTTTTATAAATTATTTTGAAGGGGGAATTTGAGTTCTCTTAGAAATCAAATTTTTGTTTCAGGAGATAGATAAGCGTTATGCTGAATAGTTAAAGATCGGTTCGATCAATTATGATCGAGATCTAATGATTGTGTATGTTATGTACCCTGGTATGTATAAGTTTTAAAAGGTGATTCCGGGGGCGGAATCTTTATAAGGGAGGGTGAATGTGACAACCCGATATTTTCTATATAAATAAATCATAAATTTTGCATATAATTTTTTTTATAAATAAATATGAATGATATGTGCCAAGGTAATGTGTAATGTGTGATAAATAAAATTTATTTTTTACATTAAGTATTGCAAATAAATTTATTTTAGAATTATTGATTATTATCAATTATATTTTTATACTAATTAATTCCTTATTAGAAATGTTTTATTAATTATTTTTCAAAGAAAATATAATCTTATATTATTAAAATAATATAGGAAAGGATTTAAGAATAATTATTTATTTTAAAGATAAGAATACGTGAAAGGTATTATGTATGTATTTATGTGATAGATATAAAATTTATTTATTACATGAACAATTTTAAATGATTTTATTTTAGAATTATTGCCCATTATAAATTATATTCTACTAATAAATAATTTTATATTTAAAATGTTTTTAATATTTATTTTTCGTGAAAATATGATAATTATATTAATTGAATAATATATGATATGAATATAGAATTTTTATAATACTATATGAATTTTGTTCAAGATATTAAGTAAATTATTTCTACTTAATTATAAGGTTAATTATGGCAGATAAAATTAGATATGGAATCCAAACCCTAATTCTGGGTTTTGATCAAGGAATGAGAATAATAATATTATATTATTATTTGTCAGTATTATAGATATGTATGGTTATGTGTGTAATGTTAATGTGTGGGACAGTTTTATTATATTACGACTAAATCCTAATAATATTTTTATAAACCCTATTTATGGTTCTGGAATAAGGAATGGTGATAATATTATAATATTATAATATTTTGATTTTTCAGTGCCATATATATATATATATATATATATATATATATATATATATATATATATATATATATATATTATATTATATGTGGACTGACAATGGTAGTTCAATTATGTTGTCTTATGGTGTAGTATTTGAAAACCCTAATCTCTGAAATCAAAAACCCTAATCTGGAACCTGAATCGAAGGTTTGATCTGTCAAGAATTGTGTTATAGTGATTAATAACATGTGTAATAGACTTTAATTGCTAATTAAAATAAACTTAATTAGTAAATTAAAACCCTAAAACCTAAAACCCTAATTTAAATTCTAGAAACCCAAATTGTATTATGGGAAACCCTAATTATCGGTATTGTAACCCTAATTACTAAAATTAGCAAGGTTAGTTATATTAGTGTTATTAAACCCTAATATGCATGTATAATTAAAACCCTAAGCTAATTAACAAAACCCTAATTATAAATTCTAGAAACTAATTTTGTTTCATTTTAAACGCTAATTATAAAACCTAGAAATTTATTTTTTGTGCTAAACCTTAGGGTTTAACCCTAAGGGTCAAACCCTAAGGGTATGTCAAGATTACCTTTGTGCCTTTAAACATTTTCTAGTGGTATGACCATTATACCCTTAAGAGCATTCTTTATTAGTTGCTTGTGTATCTAGACTAAATATGTGGTTGGTAACCTACTAAGATTTGCCTTGTAATTGAACACAACAAGTGTCAAACATCTAACTTAGCAAATCATTCCATTGATCTAGTATATAAGAATTTTAATGAGAGAGAAGTGCAAATTTTTACTACTTTGTTCACCAACACTCAACCTAGACATCCTCTCACTAAAACCTCCAAAAATCTTTGCTAAATCAGTCCCTTTATCATGCCCCACGAAATTCCATAGCATTAATCAGCAACACAAAATCAAGAATCAAACCAAGAAAGGTATAAAACCCTAAGCCTAGAAATCCTTCGATTCTATGTTATTTGTTGTAATTGATTGTTTAATGTTGTGTAATAGGATGTTAATTGATGATCTGGGTTGATAAATCAAAGACCCATAACATCAAAGTACACGAATTTGAAGATTTAAGAAAACTGAAAAAAACCGAAGCTATGGTCTGACAGTCAAATGCCAGTGGCCATAGATATTTGGTCGATCATGATTTTTGTTGTTTAAAAGTTGTTATGTGTAGTATAATATGTGGTCTTTAATATGGAAAAAGAATCAAGTTCATATCTGTTATAGATCAGGAGTTATAAACGGTCAAACAGGGTTGACCGAAACTTCCAAGAACACGAACCCAGAAAATTTTTGAGCGTTTTTCGTGGTGAACTTTGACCGGCCATTTCCAGTTAGATCCGTTGTTGTTATATGTATGATAAGTGTTAGAGTTGTAGTCCTACATGATGTCTACACACTGAAATTAATAGATCACACAAACATTACACGATCATCAAGTCAGAGAGGTCCAAAGTAACCCCCACGAACTGTTCTTCATGAAGAACAGCTCTGACAGCCACTTTGATGGATTAGATCTCATATTTCGTGCTTGATATGGATATGATTATTGTTGTATATTGTAAGTCTTGTATTTCCTCTACAAGATCTGACCAAGAACATTGCCAGAAACATTACATATTAAGAATTACACACGGTCAAACTAGGCCACTCGGTTACTGCCTTTGCAGATTCTGGGCAGCTCAAGAACACCTATAGCGACAGTTTCGTCGCTATAGGGCCCTTTAGCGACAGTTTTTGCGAAAAATTAATTATTTTTATTAAATAATTAGTATTAATTAGTTTTAATTTTGAAAAATACAAAATAAATTATTAAAAATTATTTTAAAGTCTGAAAATTATATTTTAATTATTTTAAATATATTTCATAAATATTTAATATTTTTGGAATATTAAAAGTATTTAATTTATTTAATTATATTATTAAATAAATTATTTAAAAATAATTTAAATACATGAAAAATCATTAAAAATTATATTATGATATATTAAAATATTTTAAGATATTTTTAATGACTTTTAATATTTTATGATAATTTTCATTAATAAATTGATATTAATGACAATTAAGTTATTAGTTAAATGAATTAAATAATTATATTAAAAATGATTTTATTATTTTAAAAATCATTTTAAATAATAATAAGGTATTTAAAAATATTTTAAGTTATAAAATATAACTTTTAATATTTAAAGGTTAAATTCATTAATTAATGATATTTAATGATATTAAAGTTTTTTAATATTTATATTAAATAAATTAGTTAAAAATGATTTTAATATTAACATTTTAAATGGAAATAAAGTGATTAAGGATATTTTAAGTTGTAAAATATAACTTTTAATATTTAAAGGATAATTTCATTAATAATTTAATATTAATGATATTAAATTTATTTAATAGTTATATTAAATAAATAATTTTAAAATAGTTATATTTATTTAAAAATCATTTAAAAGGGATATAAATGAATTTAAAATATTTTAAGCTATAATTAATAACTTTTAATATTTAGATAAATAGTACATTAATATTTGAATATTAATGGTAATTATTTAAGAATGATTTTAAATGTTTTAAAAATCATTTAAGGGTAACATAAATGTTTTAAAAATATTTTGAGTTATTATACATAACTTTAATATTTTGGCAATGGTTTCATTAATAGTTTAATATTGATTAAATGTTAATGATAATAGAACTGTTTGATATTTAAATCATTTAATAATAATTCTGATATTTCAAAAATTATGGTAAATGGTAATAGTTATTTTATAATTATTATAAGGTCATGAAAAATAGTATAACTGATGTTTAAGTTAATTATTTGGATATTGAACTTCGGGATAGAGTCTTAGACTCGATTTTTACCTGATAAAGTTGTCGTTAGACCGACATGTTTCAGAAATTGATCTGAACTTAGATACTTTGACTGTATGAATGGTTATTTATGATTCTATGACTATTGAACATGTGTGATAATGTGATTAGGTTATGTGTTGACTGCAAAATGCAGTACTATGTGTTATGTTATATTGTCCTAATTGAACGAATGATTTGATTAATGATAGGCCGTGATAGAAAAGAAAAATCTAAGTTGCGTAATTATAAGCAGCGCATCAGGCAAGTATCCTAACTTTGCATTTTCTTTATACAATGGACAAGTGTAAGAATGTTTTAGAATTATATTATTATTATACAGATTGTTAAACCTATATTATATACGCCCATTGATTATCAACATGTTAGTATATGATAATTCAGATATATATTCTGTTCGTTAATTTCTATAAATGATTATACAAGTGTCCCCACTTGGATAATCATTGTATTTAATCACATGTTGATACACCTTTAATATACATATATGTTGAATTATATAGGACCTTCTCACTTTATTAAATCAATTATACTTGTATTAATACACTATTTTAATTAAGTGAATTATTCACACTATTTATGAAACTTAACTCATAATAATTTCCATTGCCCACAAGGCATAATAATTAAAATTATATTATCTCATAACATAATTTTAACTTAATTAAATTAACTAATATTATTTAATTTCTTTAATAGTTTAATTAACTATTAAATCTCACATTTTCCAACATATGAATATATAATTCTCTTCACACCAAATCATATAATTCAAAATATATACACCTCATAATAAGAATTTTAATTATTAAATTCTTATTTTAATAACTTATTAAAATTCGGGTTGTCACATCCTTCCCTCCTTATAAGGATTTTGTCCTCGGAATCAAAGAAACCTCCCTTACTCGATTTTCACCAAATCTATTTTCAAAATTTACTCGGAATATTACAGAGTTCATCACAAAACTCCACATATCCTATCTTATTCAGTTATTTAATATAATTGAGTTATCTCATTTCATAACACGAAATCGTTCACATACAAATAAATATTTATTTCCATTACTATATTTATTTAATAATATGTGGAAATTCTCAGGTATTACAGTCAATCGATATTGCCGACCAAAATCTCTCCCAATATTAGTGTTATTTTTCTAAGGCTGGAATCCAAACCAAAACAATTCAGCTGGATAGCTCTACTTAACCTGAATAACGTTTCAAATATTTATTTTCAAATCAATAAAATATTTTAACATGTGTCTAGTCAGAACAAATGGTATTGACATAAGTACTCTTAAACAATATATGAATATCAGAACTTAAAGGCTTGATTAATCATGCATTATTGCAAAGCTTAAACAACTTATACAAACACCGAAAGATTTGCATAAGTTCGAAATTCACATGATATATAAGTAATGCATAAATAAAATCATACATTCAAAATATTCATAAGAACATAGTCAAATGAATGAAAAACTTGGACATTAATTATTGTACAAGATTCGATGAAAGTTGCATTCAATATAAAAATTAAATGGAGTCTGTGAAGCGTACACATCCAGCCGCACTCAGCATGTCATGGGAGACGTTTCAGAAACAGTTCAATGACAAGTACTTCCCTGAAAGTATTCGTCATACGAAGGAAGTGGAGTTTATTAGACTGGAGCAGAATAACATGACGGTGTCCCAGTACGAGGCGAAGTTCGCGGAGTTATCCAGGTTTGCACCTCATTTGGTGGAGAATGAGGAACGTATGACGCGGATGTTTTTGAGAGGTTTGAAACCCGGCATACGTCGGTATCTCATTTCTCATAAATTTTCTCTCTATTCAGATGTTGTCAACAGGGCTCAATTGTTAGAGCGAGATAACGAGTACGTTCAACCGAGGGACCATAACCAGGATCATACTGGTGACAGCAGTCATCAGAACAACGATAACCTACGAAGAAAGAAGAATACGGGAAAAGGTGGTAACCACTCTGGTGGTAATCACGGCCATGAAAATAAAAGAAACGAGTTGGGAGGAGATTTTAAAAAGAGGAGATTCAACAACGACCATGTGAATACGTCAGCACCAGCGACAACTGGTTCCAAGGGAGGAGAAAGACCACCGGTCGTATGTTACAAATGCGGGAAAGAGGGACATATCAGCCCAAACTGCCCACAACAGTTCAAGGTATGCTATAATTGTGGAAAGGAAGGACATATCGCTCGAGATTGTACGGTAGCAAAACCAATTCCAGCGGGGACGGTGATTCAAAAGGCTGTCCCAGAAAAGTCAAAGTCAATGGTTCCTGGAAGAGCGTTTGTCGTGACTGGTCAAAATGCGAAGAACCCGAACGAAGTTAGCACGGGTTAGTTAATTATAATTCTTGCAAAGTTTATACCTTACTAGGTACCGGTTCTACCCATTCTTTTATCTCTCTTGCTTGCGTTCAACGTTTGAACTTGACTCCGGAGAAATTAGACTTTGACCTATCTGTGGAGACTCCGTTAGGAGAAACTTTCATTACATCCGTTGTTTAGAAATCTTGTTTGATTCAAGTTGGCACCATCACATTACCTGTTGATCTTATCTCTTTAAAGATACTTGCTTTTGATGTGATTTTGGGGATTGATTGGTTAACTACTCATCATGCCAAAATTAATTTCTTTCGTAAGGTTGTTAGTTTTCATATTCCTAAACAACCTGTTATTTGAATTCAAGCTACCAAACCATTGAAGTCAAACTCTTTCATATTAAATTATAAAGCCATTTGTTTATTGAAAAACAAATGTTAAGCTTTGGTAGTCATGTTATGGACTTGAACAAAAATACGTCAGATTTGAATGATATTTCTGTTGTTAGTAAATTTCCTGATGTATTTCCTGAAGAATTTCTTGGCTTACTCCCAAAGTGTGATATTGAATTTTGTATCGACTTTGAACCCGGTACAAAGCCCATTTCTAAAATCTCATGGCTCCTATTGAACTTCGGGAGTTAAAAATTCAACTATAGAATTTGGTACCCGAGCCTTTATCTGGTGACTTCCTTTGTGGAATGCACCAAAGCCAGACTCTCCGTAGGGGACACCATATTCGTGCGGTAGTAAACTGATAGGTGTCATTGTGACATGCTATCCAAGGTTGGGATATGAGTCACAGTTGAGAACAACCTAAGTCGGTAATCAAAATACGTAGCTTTTTAGGCTTAGTTGGTTATTATCGGAGATTCGTTGAAGGATATTCTCGAATCGCTATTCCATTAACGCAGCTGACTCGTAGGATACAAAATTTGAATGGAGCAAGAAATGTGGGAAGTGCTTCGAAGAACTCAAGAGGAGACTCATTTCAGCACATGTTCTGACCATGCTATCCTGGAAAAGCGAACGTGGTAGCTGACGTGTTGAGTAGAAGATCGCATACAAGTACTAGTACGATATTGTTAAAGACTCATTTCGTATAATTTATAAATAATAGAGATGGAGATGAAAACTCTAGGTACCCACGTGATGATATACGAGTATAATCGACTTTAATCGATAAAGTTAAAGTTGTTCAAGCTACACACTGGAGCTAATGAATTTAAAGAAAGAGATGCAAGAAGTTGTTATTTCAAAAGCGAGAATCAGTGATGTAAGGAAAGCTCAAACCTTCGATTTATTAATCCATTTGAAATTCTCGATCGAATAGGAACTGTGGCCTATAGACTCGTTTTACCGCCAAGTATGACGCGTGTTCATAAAATTTTTCACGTATCGATGTTACGTAAATATGTGGACGAATCGAACCACGTCATTGAATTAGAACCGGACGAGATAGCCGAAGACTTAACGTACGAGGAGGTACCTGTCAAGATATTGGATAGGAAAGAACATGTCCTATGTACGAATGTCATACCACAAGTTAAAGTTTTATAGAGAAACCATGCTATTGAGGAAATGACCTGGGAGTTGGAAACGGAAATGAAAGTGAGGTATCTTTACCTTTTCGAAACACCAGTTACGTACGTCAATTTCGAGAACGAAATTTCATAAGGAGAGGAGGTTGTAAGACCCCGAAAATTTTTAAATAAAAAGGAATTTCCTTTATTTATTTTTTTTTAAAATAGTAAGGGTGAATTTGATTAATGTGGTTAGTTATGGGTAAAATGCACAAATATTTTAAATAAGCAGGTAGTTATAAAATATTCATTGTTGTCGGGGAATATTCGTTTAGTCGTGGAATATTCTTGCTGTCGGGGAATATTCGTACGACGGCGCAGTCTTTTGTGGGCCCCATAACGGAAAGCAATTGGATGAAGAAAACAACAAGTATAAGTTGTTTATAAAAAATGGCGTAGTTGTTACCGTTAATACTGTTGGAATACCTGGTGGTTAAAACACAGTAATACGCGTTGTTGCACAGTAGCACACGGTATTGCACCAATTATTGATTCTTACGTAAGAAGGCACTACTCAATAATTGTTACAATAATTAATGTTCAGTATTTTATTTTATTGATTCAATAATTGCTGCATTGATATTTTATATTACTATTGTTTCAATAAATTGTCATTACACAGTATTTTTCATTATCGAAGCAATAATTCATATTATCAGAATAATATTATTAGATAACATTATTGGCAATGTCTAGAAAGTTCTGTCTAAGGAGAGGTTTGGTCACCTAATTGCGCGCCAGTAAGGAGAAATCTTTATTGGAAAGCCCCCTCTATCCTGGGAACGGCCTGGTTGTCAGTATTGTGATTCTGTAATATTATTTGTGAATAATTAATTATTGATTTATATGATAAGAACAATACCAATTTTATGTGAATATAGATGGAGAAATTTTTTAATGTGACAATTGTTGAAAATTAATATTTTATGTTTTTTGATAAAATAATTCATTTAAATATATTATTATATTTTTAATAATATAATAATGGTGATATTTTTACAATGAATGTGGGATATATGAGTTTATGAGGAGAAATAGTATTTTTGTTGCAATAAATATTAAAAACAGATTTTGTGTGTCGGTAGACCTATTTCTTGACTGAAAATTTGATTATAGCCTGTAAAATCGCCCGTTTGTGGATTTCGGTCAATTTCTGTTTGGAATTTGGAAAAACTTCCTTCTGCAAAGTTGTAGATAATGGAATTTCCTATAAAAACTAGCGAGATTCGAATTTTCTGGCAAAAGGGCTATTTATTATGAATTATTGAAGTTCCGAAGCTTCGAAATATTTAATTTTTGGAAGTTTAAAATATTTTTATTTATAAAAACATTTTTTTTCATTTGGTTCCCTCATTTAGCATGTGTTTATGGCTGAGATCAGATTGTCTAGATGGGCGTAGAGAATTTATTAAATATATTAATATTATATTAAATTTTCTGCTTTGGTGTTCTAAGCAATTTCCTATAAATAGGGTGCTTAAGTTAGAATTGAAAATCACACCAGAAACTGAAGTTTTCTCTCTCTATATTATCGAGCGTATTCTTGTGAGTATTTTGAGTATACTTTGAGTATTGCTATACGGTGCAAGTTTAAATCATAGCCTATATTCGGTGTTTCAACTAGAAGTATTGTCTTTCGAGGTAAGGGATGTTATTTTCTTCTAAAATGATATTATTTCTTCAATATCATTATGTTGAAATATTGGAGTTACTATTCACGAGTACTATTCACGAAGCGTGATGATGTTTTTTTTGTGAAATTTCTATCTTTTGGTGTCGGAGTTACTATTCACGTATACGGCACTATTCACGTATACGACACTATTCACGAATACGACACTATTCACCAAAAAAATGAAATTTCTTCTTTTTGTCCAAAATATCTATTCTGGATACTAGCTTTGATTGTATCCATGTTTTGATCATTCTTGAATTTTACTTCAATATGATTATTTATGAAGTATTTTTGAAATGATTGTTTAAAGTACGAATCCTTAATACTTGTTATTTTGTTTCACTGGATTCGTTTCCTTTAAAATATTTTTCATCATCATCAGTCCTAAATGATGGTGTTACTGAATATCTTTGGCCTGTAATGCAAAGATGGTTGATTTTATTATGAATATCTTTGGCCCGTAGTGTAAAGATGTACAGGTGTTGAGATTAACATGAACAATTGATGAATATCTTTGGCCCGTAGTGCAAAGATGAACAGGTGTTGAGATGAACATGACCGACTGATGAATATCTTTGGCCTGTAGTGCAAAGATGAATATTTGATTTGATTTGAGATATATATTGATTGATGTTACAGGGATAAAATATTGATGATGGACTTTTAAATTCATAGATGTTAGTAGATTTCATTCTCTACTTAACTCCTCTAATGAATTATTGTTTCCGCTGCGGTTGTTGATCTAAAACTTGTTGTCTATTGTATTCTATCAGATTTTTCCCTGTTAAAGACTAAGGATAATTTGTTGTACATTATCTTAGTCATAATATTCTTTACTGGGCTAGTTGAGCTCACCCTTTTCCTTTTTGTTCCATTTTTCTTCTCAGGAGGCGAGAATGTAGCGAGTACTAGTCGGGGTATGGAATGAAGGTTCTAGAGAGAGTTGTTTAGTAGTCCTCACCATTTTTATAAAATAATGTATCAATAATTATGATGGGGATTTATTTGCGTGTGGATATTGTCTAGACGGCAATATCCGTATTTAAACTCACAGTTTATATGTTGTAATAATAAAGTTGTAGTTATTTCTGTACCATGTATTTGGCGACTCAGAATGGGTTGGATGGAATGGACCTATTTTGGGGGTGTCACAAACACAACCGAGAAAAGGTTTGCACATTGACCCAGACACTGCTAAACGGGCCAGTGAAACTGAGATTCATTAGGGTCTGGGGACTTAATTATGCGGAGGGAAGGTGTTAGGCACCCCCCGACATCTGTGTTACCACAGGGACCGCCACTTTTCAAGAAACTGTTATATGAATGTGTGTGTATATGTGTGGATTAATATGATGTTATTTGGAAGAAGTGCGAGGCCTCGTTCGCACCTTTATACACAGGGTTTGAATTTGTGTAAAAATTCAGTTTTAAACAAGATATGGCAGTGATGTTTTATAAAAGAGGTTTTTTCAAACCCTTGTGCTCAATAGTAATTGAGACCTTTTACACTCCCATTTTTTATCAAGTGTTCGGCTGGATTGCTTTTAATTTTTGAGATGTGAAGCATCTTCGAGAAAATAATGTACAAAGCAATGCCGAACTCCTCGTGTGCATGAAAACCATCTGAGGAAATACAAACACCGTTAATAAATTTACAAGCTGCTTACAGCTAAAAATGTCCATCACGGGAACCAAATCTAGATCCAGTAGACTGAATCTGTGATCACATGATTCCTAGGCTCACATGATGCCGCAATTGATAAAAAAGCAATAAGCAGGTATATATATAAAAGCGGTAAATATATATATACAGACATGATCAGCCACCACGAAGCACCTCCATGGGGGATCAAAAATGTAAATAAAGCTATAAAAGCAATCAACCGCCACATAGTAGACTCTAGGCGGGACGAAAAGTAAATAAAGCTATAAAGACGATCAACCGCCACGAAGAAAACTCCAGGCTGGATTAAATGTAAATATATATATATATATATATATATATATATATATATATATATATATATATATATATATATATATATATATACACGAAAGCAAATAAACGCTCCAGACATAAGTCTAGGCTCAATCGAGGCATAACTCGATAATGTTAGTCCATATATAAAAAAATAGTTATAAGTAAATATATATATATATATATACAAACTGAAATGAATCCACAGACCAAATTTCGGGAAAACACACGCAACATGACTCTCAACGGGAAGAATGGTGTGTGCAAAGATGAAGAGAAAGGCGTCAAAGTATGTAAGAAGGCTTACAATGGGCTACCAAAGAAGACTTCTATATCTTTAAATGGATGAACACTTGGGTCCCGCCGGTACAAAATAGAAGCTACATGTGAGCTCACAAGTGTTTAAAATAAGAAAACACTCAGTGTAGGGTTAGTACAAAATAAATTTGACAGGGCTTCTTCGCCTTTTTTTCTTTCAAAATGGCCACCCCAAGCCCTCTATTTATAGAGGGGGAGCCACAGGTGTACCTACAGCTAGCCGCAGATGTAACTGCGGCTGTCCGGGGTGCCCCGGGCTTCTCGGGTCATGCCATCTCGAAGTACGTGCATGCATGCACTGTGATGTCCGCTCGAACTTTTAGAATTACAATTTGGGCATCCGACTGAGGTTTTTATGACCTATTTCAGACTGTCGTTATCGAGAGTTGTTTAATGACATGGGATTAGAGGTCGTACGAAGTCAGGAAGATGAGACCATGTCATCCGGTCTTCAAGCTTCAAATTCTATTCGTTGCCCTGCGCAATAGTCACTTGGGATTGGACTTCTTTAGTTCTTGTGGGACATTGGTGTGTAGAAATTTATGTATGAAATGTTGAGACTGTGCGATGTGGCGTCAAGGTGGCAAGATGACGACTTTGCCCCTTACCAGGGTTATCTCCGGTTTAGGCTAATAAAGCAGATGTTTCTCAGGGTTATCTCTGAGATTGGACTGCTACAAGTGTTGAAGGTCCTCAGTGTCATCTCTGAGGTGTGCCTGTCTTCCTGGTGTTATCTTCGGGTCTTGTACTGAGTGTCTCGGTGTGAGTGCCGAGGTTGAAGTTGTTTGCATGCATTTGAAACAAGCATTTCTGGGGTTATCTCCTGAACTACAACTGCATTTCTTGGGGTTATCTCCAAGGTTGGTAACTGTTACTCTCAGTGTTAGGACTGAGACTGAATATCTTGGGGTTATCTCTAAGATGAATAGGCCTTCTCCGGTGGAATTTCTGGTATTGGAACTGCATGCCTTGGGGTTATCTCCAAGGTTGGAACTGATACTCATGATGTGTGTTCTGGGGTTGAGACTGAACTTCTGGTAGTATCCGGACTGGATATGAGCTGTCTTCCAGGGTTATCTCTGAAAGACAAATCTACCCTCCTGTAATATCAGTGACAGGTGTGCAGAAACTTTTAAGTGTCTACAGATGCCCCTTTTTATTATATTCATCTAATACAATGGCATGGATAGGATAAAGAATCCTAGACACTTGAAATGAAATAAGATTAACATGAAACATGAAACATGTTGCCATGTGTAGCAACATGATGCAAATGTATGATGCATATGGATTGTTTTCCCATATACTGGGGTTGATTACCGGTTCCCTGTTGCTTCTACCGGGGATTAGTAACGATGACAAGCTTGGACGTGTGATCCAAGTCTTTTAGGATGTTGACGCTAGGGCTATCACCAAAGTCCTTAATCCTTGATACAGACTTTATTTCGAAGATGTGCCTCTTGTGTGCAAGAGATTTATGGGGATAAAGCTTTGTCTATTTGAGGATGTGTATACCATATTCCATCATCGATCCTCCTTGATGATGTTGTTCCTTCCTGGTTTGTATCGCCAGGACATGTCAATGTTATGTCGGATTTACTGCCAACAGTATGTGTTACAAGGGCTGCCTGGCCTTCGCTGACGTGTGAATAAACGGATAAACCCCTATTGGGCAGACTGTCAAGGCTGCTTGACCTTCGTTGACGTGTGAATCAATGGATAAACCCCTGATGGGCAGACTGTCAAGGCTGTTTGACCTTTGTTGACATGTGAATCAACGAAAAATACCTCTATTGGGTAGACTATCAAGGCTCTTGACCTTCGCTGACGTGTGAATCAACGGAAAATACCTCTATTGGGCAGACTATCAAGGCTGCTTAACCTTCGCTGATGTATGAATCAACGGATAAACCCCTGCTGGGGATCTGTTTAATCCTCATTGACTTGTGCATCAACGAACAATGCGTTGTAACCCCCGCCGGGGAACTATTTGATCCTCGTAGACGTGTGCATCAACGGCTGAAATCATCGGATGGTTTCTGATGCTTCGTTTGATTTACTTGCCAACGGTTACAATGATGTCAAGGCTGCTTAACCTTATTGATATGTGTATCAACGAAAAATGCGTTACCCCCGTCGGGGATCTATTTGATCCTCGTTGACGTGTGCATTAATGGCTGAAATCATCGGATGGTTTTCGACACTTTGTTGGATTTACTTGCCAACGGTTACAATGATGTCAAGGTTGCTTGACCTTCGTTGATATGTGTATCAACAAAAAAAGTGTTGTAACCCTCGCTGGGGATCTGTTTAATCCTCGTTGACGTGTCCGTCAACGACTGAATTCATCAAATGGTTTCCGACGCTTCGTTGGATTTACTTGCCAACGGTTACAATGATGTCAAGGTTGCTTGACCTTCATTGATATGTGTATCAATGAAAAATGCATTGTAACCCCCACCGGGGAACTGTTTGATCCTCTTTGACATGTGCATCAACAGTTGAAATCATCGGATGGTTTTCGACACTTCGTTGGATTTACTTGTCAACGGTTATAATGATGTCAAGGCTACTTGACCTTCGTTGATATGTGTATCAACGGAAAATGTGTTCTAACACCCGCCGGGGATCTGTTTGATTTGGAATGCGTGATTCCCCCGCCGGGGATATGTACTTCGACATATACAAACACGTGATGCCCCTGCCGGGGTTTCTTGAGAGGATTAGGGTTACGACCCTGAATTGGCGACATTGGACCCGCGTCAGGTATTGCCGAGTGTATCTTGTAATAGCTGATATCATTGGCACAGTGTACCCTGTTCTCGGGCGAACACCAATGAGTGATGTGTAGACCCACGGCTCGGTCTGAGAAAACCAGGATTGCAAGCCATTCTGCTCAATCGCGTAGCCTTTTTATTCCTGATTTGGCTTCTTCAGCTTATGAGAACTTAGTTACAACTCAAAATGGAAAGAGAAGGGGGTGGGACCCACGTAGATGTGCCGCAGGTACACCTGCAGTAGTCGTAGATGGACCTGCGGCCAGCCCCAGCTGTGGCTATTAAATGCTTGCAGGTTGCTTTCATAAGTTATTTTCAAGTTATGCCACGAAGGAAATCTGAGAGCTCTTCTTCAGATCTGCTGGGTTCGGGCGACTTCCTCGAAATTCTGTCACCGTACAAGTGTTCTACACTTCCCTGATAACGTATACATGGCTTCTTTTCAAAATTTTATCCGTTAGAAAATGACTTATCACATAAAATGCATTTAACCACATAATAGTGAGTATGCATGCTCAAATGACTTGATAAAAAATATTTAACATAGTAAATGTTAGTATTAAACGACGCTGGACATAATGATGTGAAAAAATTTGACTTTTGATGTGACGCCCCCAAAATTAGGTATACATCACCCATCTTGGGTCGTCAAATACATGGTACAAAATTCAAATACAAACTTAATTATACAACCTGAGTTGTGAGTTTTAATACAAATATTTTCATCTAGACAATATCCACACTCAAAAAGAGTCCTCATTATATTTATTATTACACTATTTCATAGAATAGTGAGGACTACTAATGCACCATCTAGGACCATCACTCTGTTCCCCAACTAGTCCCAGCTACATTCTCATTTCCTGAAGAGAACAATGAAAGAAAGGGTGAGCTCAACTAGCCCAGTAATAAATATTATGACTAAGATAATGCAGAATAAATTATCGTTAGTCTTCAACAGTGTTAAAATGATATAATATAATAAACATCAAGTTTAACTGCAGCGGAACAAGCAATCCATTAGAAGAGTCAAGTAGAGAATAAAATCTACTATCTTCTATGATTTGAAAGGTTTTTCATCACTTTTATCATTGGGACTCAACTTAATAAATAATCCACATCATCGAATCACCCCTGCACTATGGTCAAGAATATTCTTTAGTATCATGACCATGAATTATCCATGAACTATGGGTAAAGATAATCATGTTTTCAACAACGGTCCTGATTATGCCATAAAACAATTCATCTTTGCACTACGGCCAAAGAGAATCCATAGCCATAATCATACCAAAAACTGTCCATCAATGCACTACGGGCCAATGAGGAATTTTACCACATCATTTATAACATTACGGTCATGATTACACCGAATAATTCCTGGTCATAATCATACCAAGTCCATCTATGCACAACATGCCACAAATGACTTTCAAAAAATATAAACATGAGGATGATGACAATGATATAAGAATTCAATAAAACAAGTTCAAGAATTAATTTATTCAGGAACTAATAACGTCCAAATTGTCAACATAATACTTCTTTGTAGAGTAAAATTCAAGAATGCAAAGAAGAATATTTCCATGAAAAGATACTGGATGAAGCACAAATTTCAAGAATATTCTACTAATTTCATGGAGTATAGAAGTTAAAACTTTAACCAACTGAGTATAATAAGGAATGGAATAAAAAAAGAAATCACCAGGCATGCGATAGACCACACAAGTAGGTTATTTCATCAGAATAATAATTAACGGAACCAGGTCCGGCGTAAAACACACAGACAGGATATTCCAACAGAATAATAAAGACGGAATCAGGTCCGGCGTAAAGCACACAGACAGGATATTCCAACAGAATAATAAAGACGAAATCAGGTCTGTCGTAAAATGTATAGACAGGATATTCCAACAGAATAATAAAGACGGAATCAGGTCCGGCGTAAAACGCACAGACATGATATTCCAACAGAATAATAACGAATGAAATAACAGAAGAATTTCACCAAGTATAGGGTAGCCCGCGTATACAGGTTATTCCAACAGAATAATAAATAATGGAATAACAGAAGTTCTCTTCATGAATACAAAAGAAATAATATCCCTTACGAGTACAACAAATAATATTCCCTACCCTAAGAAGAAGAGTACTGGATATATGAGTAGTGAAGTAGCAGAATACTTTTCTTCTTTCTCTCTATAGTTTATCTCTCTAGAGTTTCAGTGAATTCGTAAGAAATAATGAATGAATGAGCTTCTATTTATAGAAAAATGGACTGCATAGTAACTAACTCATGAACGGTCCAGATTGATTTACTTTAATCTGACGGTCCATATTTAAATAAAAATCTTTTAAATAAAATATAATATATTCTATTTATAATCTAATAAAACGAATAACTTTATAAAAGATTTTACTATGTAAACACTATGCATAATAAAATATAATATATTATATTTATAGAATAACTTTATAAAAGTATTTTATTTTATATAAAAAGATTTTACTATGCAAAATACTATGCAGACACTATGCATAATAGAATATAATATATTCTATTTATAGAATAACTTTATAAAAGTATTCTATTTTATATAAAAAGTTTTTCTGTTTTATTACATTAATAATATCAATAAAACAAAACTGAGTAACTTATCACGTAAACATCAATAATCAATACCGTGTGTTACTATCCAACCACGCGTATTACTGTACTTTTACTACCGAGTAGTTCAACAGTTTTAACGGTAAAACTTCCTCCGTTATTCTCATAAAAATATTTTTATCGTTTTCTCCATCCGACAATAATTCTGTTGCGGGATCCACCAATGATTGTACCATCGTATGGATATTTCCTGACAAAAAGAATATTCCCCGACCAATCGAATATTATACAACAACTTGCATACTTTTCAAAATTTATAAATACTACCCACAACTATAACATTATATCAAATTCACACCATAATATTAAAAAATTATTTCAAGAAAATTAAATATTTATTCATAAAATCTGGGGTCTCACAATCTCCACTACTTATGGAATTTCGCCCTCGAAATTTACGTACGTACCTGGTATATCGAAGAGGTGAGGGTACCTTGACTTCACTTCAAATTTTAACTCTTGAGGTATAATATTTGAGTGTTGAATACGATCCTTCTTATCTATGATTTTAATACGTAGCTCCTCATACGTTAAATCTTCTGCTATCTCGTCTAGTTTTAATTCAATAATGTGGTTCGGGTCGTCCACATATTTACGTAACATCGATACGTTAAAAAAAACGTTATGAAAACGCGACATACTTGGCGATAAAACAAATCTATAGGCCACAGTTCCTACTCGATCAAGGATTTCAAATGGGCCAATTAAATCGAGGGTTGAGATATCCTCTCTTCGTCGATTCTTGCTTCTAGAATAACGTCCTCTTGTACCTTCTTCTTCACATTCATCAGCTCTGAATATGTAGCTTGAGCGGCTTTGACTTTATCGATTAAAGTCGATTCTAATCGTATATTCGTTATCTTCACGTGGGTTCATATATTCACACTTGTAACCGCATACGATCTTCTACTCAACGCGTCAACTACCACGTTCGTACTTCCATGATGATATTGAATGGTATGATCGTAATCTTCAACAGCTCGAGTCAACGTCTTTGACGCATGCTACGTTCATTTTAGTTAAAGAAATATTTGAGGGTTTAAGAAATGGGTTTTGTACTGGGGTCAATACAAAATTTGATTTCACACTCTAGGGGTAGGCTAAGATGTCTTCATGAATACGTCAGGAAATTTATTAACAATAGAAATATCATTCAAAACTGTGACCCTCATCCAAGACTTGGATAGTACATCACATTGATACCTATCAACTTTCCATCATCATTCACGACATCGCCTATAGAAAGTCTGGCTTCGGTGCATTACACATAAGGAAGTCAACAACGAAAGGACCGGGGCTCTTTACTTATGGCTTGATATGATAATGATTGACTTTAGTGGTTTGGTTGCTTGAATTTGCATAACAGGTTGGTTAGGAATATGAAAGCTAACAACCTTACGAAAAGCATGATGAGTAGTTAACCAATCGATTACTAAAAATTACATCAAATGCAAGTATTTTCAAAGAGATAAGATTGACAGGTAACGTGAAAGTGTCGATTTGAATCAACAATATTTATAAATAGTGGAGGTAACGAAGGTTTCTACTAACGAAGTTTCAACCAATAAGTCAAAGTCTAACTTCTCCGGAGTTAAATTTAAACGTTGAGCACAAGCAAGAGAGATAAAAGAATAGGTAGAACCGGTATCAAATAAGGTATAGACTTTGCAAGAATTTATAATTAACTAACCCGTGATAACTTCGTTCGATTCCTCGTCACGAAAAATGCTCTCCCTTAAACTACCGAATTTGACTTGTTCGGGATAGTTTTTGGTGTCGTCATTACCACTGGAATTGACTTTTTCTATAGGGCATATTCCACCCTCAACTGCTTCGTCGTACTCTTGCTCCATGATCTGAATCATTAGCCTTCGATCCATATCGAATTGGGGTTGACCGCAATGTATAGGGTAATTCAAAACTCGATGGATTCTCCCAATTGATGTCGAAAAAGAGAAATACATATCATCTATTTTAGCTTTCTTGGATCGGACTTCTCTTTCCACAATATCAACGCATCGTGTGGCTTTTACCCATGCATCTTTCATTCTCACTCGTTCAGTTGTTTCTTCTTTCAGCTGCTCCTTGACATTTAACTTATCAGATTCCAGCTTTAATATCGTATATTCTGCCAAAGAGCGCTCCTGTTCAGCTATTGCACATCGGATAATACAATTTTGAATTTTTACATTCCTTTGCTCCACGACCGCCTTCCGTTCTTCAGCCAGCTCTTCTAACTCATGAATACGATTTTGTAATTCTACATTTTGATCAATAAGTTCTTCTAATAAATCCTCCTCAGGTTCCTCTTCTTCCTCACCCTCAGTTGCTACCTTTGCGACTGACTTGAGTGCAACCTTTAATTCCTCAATCACCACATGGATATCTCTAATCACGTTATCTTGATTGGTGATTAGAGGTGTCTCCACAGTCTCATGTGCTCCATTGCTATTCTCAACATTCTCGGATGTCATTTTCAAATACTGCCATAAAACAAGGGTTAATTAATCTATCACATATTATCCCTATACTCAGACCGACCAGTTAAATACAAAATAAACTTAGGTAGGTCATACTAGTGAAGGAATTCTACGTCTCTCCCCTCCTAGTTCTTGTCTCACATCTCAGCCAGGGATCATATCCCTAAGCTTTGATACCAACTGTGACGTACCCAAAATTAGGTATACATCACTCATCTTGGGTCGCCAAATACATGGTACAAAATTCAAATACAAACTTAATTATACAACATGAGCTGTGAGTTTTAATACAAATATTGTATACTAGAGATTATACAAACTCAAAAGGAGTCCTTATTAAAATTATTATTACACTATTTCACAGAATAGTGAGGACTACTAATGTTATCATCTGGTCCGTCACTCCGTTCCCCGACTACTCCCTGCTATATTCTCATTTCCTGAAGAGAACAATAAAAGTAAAAGGGTGAGCTCAACTAGCCCAGTAGGAAATATTATGACTAAGATAATGCAGAATATATTATCGTTAGCCTTCAATAGTGTTAAACTGTTACAATATAACAAACATCAAGTTTAACTACAGCAGAACAAGCAATCTACTATCTTCTATGATTTAAAAGGTTTTTCATCACTTTTACCACTGGGACTCAACTTAATAAATAATCCACATCATCGAATCACCCCTGCACTACGGCCAAGGATATTCTTTAGTATCACGACCACGAATTATCCATGCACTACAGCTAAAGATAATCATGTTTTCATCAACGGTCCTGATCATGCCATAAAACAATTCATCTTTGCACCCTTGGTCGAAGAGAATCCATAGCCATAATCATACTAAAAACTGTCCATCAATGCACTACGGGCCAATGAGGACTTTTACCACATCATTTATAACATTACGGTCATGATTACACCGAATAATTCCTGGTCATAATCATACCAAGTCCATCTATGAACTACAGGCTACAAATGACTTTCAAAAAATATAAACATGAGGATGATGACAATGATATAATAATTCGATAAAACAAGTTCAAGAATTAATTTATTCAGGAACTAATAACGTCCAAATTGTCAACATGATACTTCTTTGTAGAGTAAAATTCAAGAATGCTCATAAAAATATTTCCATGAAAAGATACTGGATGAAGCGTAAATATCAAGAATATTCTACTAATTTCATGGAGTATAGAAGTTAAAATTTAACCAACTGAGTATAATAAGGAATAGAATAACAAAAGAAATCACCAGGCATACGATAGACTGCACAGGTAGGTTATTCCAACAGAATAATAATTAACGGAACCAGGTCCGGTGTAAAACGCACAGACATGATATTCCAACAGAATAATAAAGACGAAATTAGGTCCATCGTAAAATGTACAGACAGGATATTCTAACAGAATAATAAAGACGAAATCAGGTCCAGCGTAAAACGCACAGACATGATATTCCAACAGAATAATAAAGACAGAATCAGGTACGGCGTAAAAGCACAGACAGGATATTCCAACAGAATAATAACGAATGAAATAACAGAAGAATTTCACTAAGTATAGGGTAGCCCGCGTATACAGGTTATTCCAACAGAATAATAAATAATGGAATAACAGAAGTTCTTTTCATGAATACAAAAGAAATAATATGAAACAACCCGGGTCAAATCCCGAGTCCGGAACAAATCTTGGGTCAAATCCCAAGTCCGAATCGAATCAAATCCATCCAAATAAGGCCTCAAACCAATGGCCCAATAGTATCTTCTTGGGTTATCTAGCCCACCACAGGCTCCCAAAATGTCATGACTTGAAGGTACTATTGGTAGTTACTTAATTCCTTATATGCAGACAAATTTTACCCCTATCTTTCGATGTGGGACTGGGGTGTTACAAACTCCCCCACTTAAATTTCTGACGTCCCCGTCAGAATCGATCACACACACGGCCCAAAGATCTTTGCCTCTCTAGCCATTGTGGGATAATACCGGCTGGTTTCGTGTCCCCACCTCCGGACCTCCATCTCTCCATTGTGGGATAATACCACCAGCCTTCGTGTCCCCACCTCCGGCAACCCGATCGGATGACCCGACCCGAGCTTTCGAGAGTCGGCTCTGATACCATATGAAACAACCCGGGTCAAATCCCGAGTCCGGAACAAATCTTGGGTCAAATCCCAAGTCCGAATCGAATCAAATCCATCCAAATAAGGCCTCAAACCACTGGCCCAATAGTATCTTCTTGGGTTATCTAGCCCACCACAGGCTCCCAAAATGTCATGACTTGAAGGTACTATTGGTAGTTACTTAATTCCTTATATGCAGACAAATTTTACCCCTATCTTTCGATGTGGGACTGGGGTGTTACATAATACCCCTTACGAGTACAACAAATAATATCCCCTACCCTAAGAAGAAGAGTACTGGATATATGAGTAGTGAAGTAGCAGAATACTTTTCTTCTTTCTCTCTATAGTTTATATCTCTAGAGTTTCAGTGAATTCGTAAGAAATAATGAATGAATGAGCTTCTATTTATAGAAAAATGGACTGCATAGTAACTAACTCATGAACGGTCCAGATTGATTTACTTTAATCTGACGGTCCATATTTAAAGTAAAATCTTTTAAATAAAATATAATATATTCTATTTATAATCTAATAAAACGAATAACTTTATAAAAGATTTTACTATGTAAACACTATGCATAATAAAATATAATATATTATATTTATAGAATAACTTTATAAAAGTATTTTATTTTATATAAAAATATTTTACTATGCAAAATACTATGCAGACACTATGCATAATAGAATATAATATATTCTATTTATAGAATAACTTTATAAAAGTATTCTATTTTATATAAAAAGTTTTTCTGTTTTATTACATTAATAATACCAATAAAACAAAACTGAGTGACTTATCACGTAAACATCAATAGTCAATACCGTGTGCTATTATCCAATCACGTGTATTACTGTACTTTTACTACTGAGTAGTTCAACATTTTTAAAGGTGAAACTTCCGCCGTTATTCTCATAAAAATATTTTAGTCATTTTCTCCATTCGACAATAATTTCGTTGCAGGGTCCACCAATGATTGTACCGTCGTACAGATATTCCCCAACAAAAAGAATATTCACCAACCAATCGAATATTATACAACAACTTGCATACTTTTCAAAATTTATAAATACTACCCACAACTATAACATTATATCAAATCCATACCATAATATTCAAAAAAATATTTTGATAAAATTAAATATTTATTCATAAAATCTGGGGTCTCACATTTGAAATAGTCAAATTGTCACCTTTTTCTGTTATTTCTTATCCTATTTGAGGACAAATGAGCAAAAGGTAAAAATGCAAAGTAATCCTGGTAATTAAACTGCCCTTATGGATTGATGACTTTAACTTTTAATGCATATAGTATGTATATGACTGTGGGCAGGTGTGCTACTGAATGGTTACCTAGTCATGCCTATGTGCATGTGGATAGTCCTATTTACAGAGGGGACTATGAAATTTTTTTTAAAAAAATATAGGTATTGAATAGTCATGCATTTTTAAAATAATGCATGCATGCATGTAGTCATAAAATGCATTTTAAAAAGAAAGCTCTAGGTTAAAATTACCACACCCTTTCTGAGGTGATTTGGAGATTTTTGTCTAGATATTATGGATCCGGATCAGCCGAGTAGTTCCCATAGGACCACTTCTGATGTACGGAGGAGAGCTTCTGAAGTACCTCGACCTCGTTCTGTTATACAACCTCGTCGGTTGGGGGAGGCGGTAATACGTCCAGTCCAGGTTGATGTGCTGGACAGGAAGTACGAAGAGGAAAATTTTACAGTCGCGGACCCCACTCCTGCTGCACATCTTCCCCATACGAACCTCCCAAGTATTCAGGTTGAGAACCTAGAGCTTCTGGTGATTTGAGTCAACACCCCTCAATGTACTTGTACGCCAACGAGGTATCAAGTTAGATCTTTAATCTTCTTTCTTTCCTATTGATGATGAGCAAAGGATTTTGATGTTGATCTACTTTTCATGTAGTTTCCCGGCTTTACACAGCCTCGAGGGAACTGGTTCGACATTCACTCCATGAACCAGGCTCTACATCCTGACTATAGAGCGATTGTGTATGACTGTAGATTTGGGGCGTTCTTTTTCATCCTTCCCCGTCGTTGTCCCTGGGGTTACCTCAGGGCATTGTCTGAGCGTTGGTTTCACCAGACTTAGTCACTTCATTTGTTGGACTGTGAGGTGATGATGACGCTGATGGATTGGCGGTTTATCACTGGTATGGAGTTTGGAGGGGCACCAGTGCCTTGTATGGCAGATATCACCCCTACTACCGTCAGATCCTTTCTAGGAGTTCCAAACGGGGCGATTAAGGGCAAGACCGTAAGTACGGGTCCTTTGAGCGTGGATGCTATGAGTGGGATGTTGAGCGAGCAAATACCAGCTGATGTCAGAGTCAAGGATCACATTCTTCAGCGGTTGTTCCTGATGATCATTAGGGGCTGCTTCATAGCAGATAACTCTTCTACGGTGTCGTTCGCTTTTATCAGCGCCACACGACAAGTCGACCGTATAGGAGAGTATGACTTGGGTTCCTACACCTTCGCCTATTTCCTCAGGGGCATGCATATGCATTCGCAGGGTTTGACTGAGGCTTGGTTAGGATTATACCCATTTCTGCTGGTGAGTATTTCTCTTGTAACTTCCCATGTATAGGTTAAGAGTGTTTACTGACAACAAATATTTGCCTTTGTGTTATCGGTTTTGGGCCTATAAGAGGCTTCCATGTTTACGTCTTGTGAATGTGTTAGGTTTAGATACCTATCCACGAGGACGGCGATGGCATCATTCCATACTAGCGGAGGACCCCGTAGCTGAGGGTTTTACTCATTGCCGCCTACAGCTGGAGTTGTTGACAGGTGATGTCATCACATGGATTCCCTATTCTAGGGAGCTTTTGGCCATGGGATTTGAGGATGGGTACCTGACTGGCGTCGAGCACATGATATCCACCCGTAGGGTTCCTCTCTTCACTGATGGAGGATATGAGTTCTATTTAGGAGAGCGTGCTATTAGGAGTACCACATGAGAGATTTGTATACCGATCTTTCCTCCTGCTAGGCGTTATTGGCCTGTGTCGTAGTCACCCGTCATTTACATCGCATTGTTGGGTGTTGATGGATTTGTATTATCAGAGGGTCCCTGAACTCAGGAGATGTTCCTGCATTGGTGGTCCCTTCGTACTATTGGAGCCCAGACCTGCGCCACTCAGTTCATGGGGGATATGGTTCCAAGATCTGTGATGATGACAGATTTGCTAGTCTGTGTCCGAGATCCGACTCATTTGACATAGATTGACAATTTGACCCTGCGACTGGACCAAGCATATTTCTTTATCCGGTATTTGGGCAGAGATACGGCAGAGGCAGATTCGTTTGATCCTTCCAACTTAGGTGCTGGCCCCTCAGATGACCCATTTGGCTTTGCCGGCGTAGATCCTCCTTTGTATAGGCCTGGCATCCCTGTTGACAGAGATCTAATGACTCATGAGGAGTTACATTAGGTGGACAGGATTGATGATGTAGATATTGACACCATTGTCTTCTACTGATGTGTATTCTTGTTATCTCTTTTGATAGGCCTCTATTAGATATTGGGTGGCTGTGCCCCATTCTCGCTATATCTTTTGATAGGCCTCTGTTAGTAGTAAGGCGTTTGTGCCCCATTTCCCTGTATTTTTAGCTGTACAAAGATGATGTATTAGATGATGATATACTTAGGAATGTATGTACAGTTTTTCATTCCCTATATCATATTGTCATCTATTATTTGTATTGCATGTATCATGTTATGCATATGTATGTCTAGAGATATTCAACATTAACCCCTGGATGGTCTTATGATATGGCCTACACAGATGTCTTCTTCAACAGTCTGCCGCATAGAGCATACCCTACCATTATTGGTGGCATAACGTCTTAGATCGTGGTATGATAGTATGTCACCATCAGACAGGGTGACTGTAGATTAAGTGTTACAGCAAACTATGACCCTCTTGATATTTCAGGTTCCCGCAGGATTTGTGAATGGCATGCTGGATCACTGGGTATCTGAGAGGCAGGTTTTCCGGTTTGGGACCCAGGAGTTGACTCCGACTCTGGAGGAGTACGCACGTTTGACGATGTTGCCACTTGACAGACCTTGCGTGCATATGGCTATTAGGGACATGAGTCGATAGTTCATGACCCTCACCGGTCTGAGGCGTAGGGTTGTGCAGGATGAGATCACATCCGACCACGTGATATCCCAACGTTTTCTGTTTGAAAGATTTGGTTCTGAGGATAGTTATGCTAGTCATTCTGGGGATTTCATCATACCAGAGGACCAGTGGCATTTGGCCAAAGTGGATGCATTCTTGATGTGCATATTAGCGTACGTGTACATGCCACGATATATGGACGAGCTGGATATCTGTGTTATCATGGTAGTGAGAGCTCTCAGGGAGGGTCGTACCATCATTTTGATGATTGTGGCGGAGACGCTGAGGTCGACCACGTTTTGCAGCACTTACCCTGTAGGGGTATTCACAGGCAGTTCGGTTATGTTATACGTGTGGTTTATGTCACACTTGAGACCGATTGGGACCTTCCACCGATATGTGTATTGATTTACCCATGATATAGCTATGTCTTACTCCTTTCGGCCATTGGAGTGTACAGAAGCTATGTCTTGGTCGGTGTTCTTGGTGGAGAACAGAGATCCGTTTGGCATTCTGCTATGTACAGGGCTGAGCTCACCCTACACCTTTATTACTTATGCTCCGGGCATGGACTATCTCCCTCTGGATGGTTTAAGGGGCATGACTACCTACCACCCACTGGCCGTGATGTCACAGTTTAACTAGTTCTAGGACTTCCATCCTTTTGAGGGGGTGCTAGGTCAGCGTTTAGCTTCTCTCCATCAATCAGCAGAGGACCGATCCCGGGTTTATCCATATTGGGATCAATGTGAGATAACTGCTTTCTCTATTAGCCATCTGGGCTGTTCACTAGAGTATTCTGCGTGGATGGAGACAAAGACTTCATCAGCCGCGACAGTATCCACAGTGCCGAGTAGTGATTCAGACGATGGAGAGCTCGTGGAAGACATTGATTCCCACATCGAGGAATAGCCATTTACTGGGTTGCCAGCATCTCTTTTAGATTCTCCCAGTACTAGCACTGTTGTGATCCAGTATTCAGTATAGTACTTTTAGTAGAGTCTTCATCTGATGACCTTCGAGAGAGATCAGCCTAGAGCCTTGATTTTGACAACCCTTGATGGGAGAGACGCATCTCTGTCAGAGAGAGACGCGACAATAGCTCGTAGAGATACCGCTGTTGTTGAGCGGGATGAGGCCAGATCAGCCAGAGATGCCGTGACATTTGAGAGGGATAGCGCCATATCTGCTAGGGATGTAGCCGTCATAGATAATACTACAATGAGTTCCCTTACCACTGGCATGATTGTAGAGATGAACACGTACATTGATGAGCATAGAGTCACAATGCAGATGGTTGTAGATCTGTTGGCTCGTGTGGATACCCATGTATATGAGACCACAACTTAAACTCCTTCTTCTGAGAGAGATGCCATATTGGGCTTGATAGCTCGCATATACACCGATTTGTAGATGGGCTTGAATTTTCCTGCACAGACTAACTTTGCAATTTTTTTCATGTACAGTTTACATTGTGTATATCAAACAACATTATATATAGCATGGAATTATATTTTTGATCACTTCCCTTTTAGATATATCTGGATACCTGCTTGATATTTTACCTGTTTCTTCAGGGCATGTGATCTTGATGTATTCTGAATTCCTCCTTGATGGATGGATATTGAGTTATCTCTAGACAGTTTAGAATGGATCATCGATTTATGTGTATCCCTACCATCTGTGGTGTCTTGGGATTAGATTTTATATGGAAATGTGGAGAGGAGTAGGGCTTTCTTCTCTAAGATTGAACGTACCACAGATGGTCGCCAGCACTCCTATTTAGGAGGAGCCTAGTTAATTCCATCTCTTATGCATTGGTATTGCTCTTCAAGGTACAACTACAGCTTAGATGGTCGCCGAATCTCCTATTTAGGAGGAGTTCAGGTAATTCCATCCCTTTGGTCTGAAGCCGATGAAATGTGATGGATTAAAGGATGATCCCAGTACCGTTAACAAGTGTTTATGTTTTGGTAGGGGGTGAGACCGAACCATAAATGGATGCCTACGTACTCCTATTGAATAGGAGATTAGGTCTGCGTAGTTAGAACCTGGTGTATGAGATTCAGCGCTGTTTATGGCAGAAAAGGTGTAGGAATGTTTTTGTTATTTTTATCTTTGTAATGAGAAGGGTGGAGAAATGTTTTTTTTGTTTTTGTTTTTATAATGAGAAAGGTGTAAAATATTTTTTGTTGTTTTTATTTTATTGCGACCGTGCCTTATAAAATGGTTACCTACGTACTCCCGTGTATCAAGGAGATCAGGTCGACGTAATTCGCCCCTCAGGATGATTTGTAGCTAAAAAAACTTGATCCCATGTGCAGGTCAGACTGTGGGGAAAAAGAAAGTTTGATCCTAAGTTCAGGACAAACTGCAGGTGTAAAAATTTTTGATCCCATGTGTGGGGACAAACTGTAAGTGTGAAAGGTTCAATCCCTAGTGGGATAACCAAAGTTGTATGAATGGAATGAAGCCAAGCTGCTGGCTTGGAGAATATGTTTCTCTGAGGGGTAAAGTGTGAAAAAGAGTTGTATATGGTAAAAGGTTAAAGAACCAGAATGACTGGTGATCTGATGATCCAACACCAGGATGTTTGCTTGATGGTAACTTCAGACATAGTACCATTTCACGGTGTCTGAGTTGATGAGTTGTGGAAATTCATCGCCGTCCATTTCATGTAATCTGAGAGCGCCTCATGTCAATACCTCCTTGACAATAAACGGGCCTTCCCAGTTAGGGGCAAATTTTCCCTTAGACTAATCTTGGTTATCAATGATCTTTTTCAAAACCAAGTCATGCTGCTGAAACTATCGTAGCTGAACTCTTCTGTTGTAGGATCGAGTGATTCTTTGTTGATATAGTTGACCATTGAAGATAGCCGCGGTTCGCCTTTCGTCTATTAGTGACAATTGGTGATAACTGTCTTGTATCCATTGGTCTTCATCCAGCTGAGCATCTATCAACACTCGGAGGGATTCCATTTCCACTTCTACGGGGAACACTACTTACATCCCATAGGTTAATGCATAGGGGTTACCCCAGTGGAAGTGCGCATTGATGTTCTGTAGGCTAACAGAGTAAGAGGCAATAAGTCAGACAATTCTTTGTGGTTGGCGGTCATCTTTTTCATGATCTTCTTGATGTTTTTGTTAGCCACTTCAATATCACCATTCATCTTTGGACGGTAGATGACAGAGTTAAGATGTTTGATGTGAAATTTACTGCATAACTCCTCAATCATTTTGTTGTTGAGGTTCTTAGCATTATCTGATAGAAGTACCTCTGGTTGTCCATATCGACAAATGACATTGTTTCTGATGAAAGCAATGATGAGTTCTTTGGTAACCCTGGGGAAGGAGGCTACTTCTACCAATTTGGTAAAGTAGTCGATCATGGTGAAGATAAAGCGATGCCCATTACTGGCTTTGGGCTCGATAGGCCCGATCACGTCCATTCCCCACATTGAGAAGGGCCAAGGTGAACTCATTTTGTGGAGCTCCCTCGGAGGGGCGTTGATGGCATTTCCATGAATTTGGCATTGATAACACCTCTTAACGTGATCATCACAGTCAGGTTTGAGGGTAAGCCAGTAATGTCCTGTTATGAGGACCTTCTTAACAAGTAGGGGGCCGCTCATGTGTGGGCCACATACTCCACCATGGACCTCATTTATGAGTCTCTGAGATTGGTCCTGGTCCAGACATCTGAGGAGACCATGTGACAACCCAAAAATTTAGAAAATCTTAAATGATTAAGTTAAAGGTTAAACTTTAAAACCTAGAGTGGAAATAGATGGTTTATTTAAATTTTTTAAGAAAATCTATACGATTTAATAATTGAAAGAGATTATGTACTAATATATATTGCAAGCCATATGAAAAAGGTTTATTGATTGTAGCAAACCGCATTAAGTGATTTTAATAAGACATTGAATTAAATGTCTAGCTTAATATATGAGAATATATCATGGTAAATATTTTTGTGAGTTATTTGAGTAATGAATATGAATATTATGTGATGGTTTATATTTTAATAAACAAATAAAAGAAATTAATGTAATCTAATTATATATTAGGAATGAGAAATTTATTAACTTAAGGGTTATAATTCGGGAGAATATTAGTATATAAATTTACTAATTATATGAGATTTATTTTATACATCTCAGTTAACTAATTTTATAACCTATTTATAACAAGTCTAATTGGGTTAAGAAATTAAATGTGCGTGAGTAAGGATGTGACAACCCCAAAATAGGTCCATTCCATCCAACTCATTCTGAGTCGCCAAATACATGTTACAGAAACCAACTACAACTTTATTACAATAATTTTCGTACAAAATACAACAACATAAATGCTGTGAGTTTTGATACAAATATATACCAACTGTGACTCATGTTCCAACCTTGGATAACACGTCACAATGACACCTTACATAAAGGTACAGTCAAAAATTATTTTAGAAATTAAAATCTTTGGGAAGTGCTCAAGGAAACCTTCGTGCATGGGAGGCCACGCGTCTAGGTTATGATAGATATCATATGCCCACAGAATTATCCTTGGTTGACCCAATAGACCCCAAGGAAAAACGAGAAGATTATTATCATCTTCTTTTCAATGGTGAGTCTTCTCTTGACATATAATTATCTCCACTGTCTTTAATTGAGAATTATACTCCAAACAAACACCAAGATTATATAGGTAGTGCTCGTAGATATACTCAGCAAGTGGATGAGCACAACCCTATCTTATGATGACACGAGGTTGTATGTCATTAGACATCTTGTATGATAATGGCAAAACACCCTTCCAACGTTGGGTTCGCCTCACCCTATTTGATTCACCAAATATAACTACTAAACGATGTATACAACACACTTTTCTATACTGCTTAAGGAGAACCTCCACAGCTAGAGACCACCGTTCTATTTCCCTGCTACCCTCGCTCGACCCAGCTACACTCTTATTACCTAAAAGGAATTGTGAAGCAAAAAGGTGAGCACAACTAGCTCAGTAAAGAATATCATGACTAAACATAATTAAATTATCAATAGCCTTCATCAGTAATAAATCAGAGATTAAGAACATATGGTAGATGATAAAACTTTTCAACTATAGTTGTAGCGGAACGAACAATCCATTAGAAGAGTCAAATAGACCATAAAGTCTATTATCTTCTCCGTGTTAAAAGTCCACCAACAATGTTTTATCCCTATAACATCAATCAACAGTTCCTGTCCACAATCATGTGAATAACTCATAATCATAATTGAAGTTCTAAATTCCTCTTCTCATCTAGGACAAAGATAATTTTATCACCTGTCTTTACCTGAAACATCAAATATCATGGTTATACCAAATCATAGTTCCTATTCATAATCATACTAATAAATTCATCTTTGCACTACGGGTCAAAGATATTCATTAACAGTTCATCTTTACACTACAGGCCAAAGATATTCAACAACAGGTCATCTTTGCACTACGGGCCAAAGATATTCATCAACAATTCATCTTTGCACTTCAGGCCAAAGATATTCAATAACAGTTCATCTTTGCACTACAGGCCAAAGATATTAATATCTCAAAGAAATATATAATCATTTCAAAATCTATATAAACCATAATTATAACCATGTTGATCAATTCACCTTTGCACTTAAGCTAAAAATATTCAATTGTAAATTCAATGGTCATGATCATACTAGTCACAATTCATCTCTGCACTACTGGCCAAAGAGAACCCATAGTCATGATCATACCAATAATCTACCCATATTTACACTCAAGTCAAAGAGAAATTTCTTCACCAGGATTATAAAAATGTTATATATGATAATAAAAATAATATAATCAACATATAGATTTAATCTCAAGAGTAAGATTCATAAATCAACGATTATTTAGTCAGAAAAAGAAACCAATTTTGTTGTGAATAGTACTCGTGAATAGTAACTCGTGAATAGTAACTCATGAATAGTACTCCGTATTCGTACATAGTACCGTATACATAAAAATGGCATATACATGAATAGTGTCGTATACGTGAATAGTGCCGTATACGTGAATAATAACCCCAACACAAAAAGGTAGAACTTCCACAATAAAATCCATACAAATATTTTGGTATAATGATATTAAAAGAATAACATCATTACGAAAAAAAACATACCTTACAATCCCTTAAAATTCCTTACTATCCCTTACCTCAAAAGAGAAGAACGTTTGATTGGATATCGGATATGACGCTGAAGGAAACTTGCACTCATGAATATCAACTCACCAAGTATCTAAATACTCACAAAATACACTCGATAATCTAGAAAGAAAAAGAGAGAAAACTTATGAATTCTGGTGTGATTTTCAATTCTAACTTAGCCCTCTATTTATAGGAAAATGTTAGCACGCCGAAGCAGACTTGACCTGCTACCTGATGGCTTTACCTGCTACTATTTCACCCACCAAAAATTAGCCATCTTCCTGAACAACCAAAAGTGGGGCCCACCCATTTCTGGAATTTTCCATCAAAATCATTTATAAATCTAATTTCCAAATTAGTCACCTCTTAAAATTCATAACAAATCATTCGTTCATTTTTAACGGTTCAAAATTTGTGAACATATACTCAACTTATATATATATATATATATATATATATATATATATATATATATAACATATCCAAAAATCACAACGATTCAGCGGTCAGATTAAAAATTATAACTCGTACAATAAAGCTGTAAAAACACTGATTTGATCTTTTAATACCTCCAATCTGATAAAATACTGATAAAATACCTCAACATTAATTCTTTCATTTATAACCACATAAATAAATCCATTATTTATATCCACATCAAATAAATATTTCATTATCATATAAATCAATAATTAATTATTCACAAATAATATTACAGAATCACAATAATGACAACCAGGCAGTTCCCAGGAAAGAGGGGGTTTTCCAATAAAAATTTCTCCTTGCTGGCGAGCAATTAGGTGACCAAACCTCTCCTTGACAGAACTTTCTAGACATTGCCAATAATGGTATCTAATAATATTATTCAAATAATATGAATTATTGATCTGATAATGGGAAATACTGTGCAGTGATAATTATTGAAACAACAATAATATAAAATATCAGCGCATCAATTATTGAATCAATAAAATAAAATATTAAATAGTAATTACTGTAATAATTATTGAGTAGTGCCTTGTTACGTAAGAATCAATAATTCAAAAATACTACGCAAAACCGTGTGCTACTGTGCAACCACGCGTATTATTGTATTTTAACCACCGGGTATTCCAACAGTGTTAACGGTAATAACTACGCCGTTATTTGTAAAAACTCAAATTTGTTGTTTTCTTCATCCGACAGTTATCCGTTATGGGGCCCACAAATGGCTGCGCCGTCGTACGAATATTCCCCGACAGAAAGAATATTCCACGACCAAACGAATATTCCCCAACAATAATGAATATTTTATATCCACTTGTGTATTTTGAATTTTTTTTTCATATAGCACCCTTAACTTTAACTTGTTATCAATTTAACCATTTATTAAATAGAAAAATTGAATACTTTTATTTCATAAAATTCGGGGTCCTTACAAAGGATTTATGTTATAATTGAGGAAATAAAAACCCTAATTAAATAATTAGAGAATTATAATATTAGAAGTGTTGGAAGATGTTATTTGTTTTGGCCCACGAAACTAATTTGAAAGCCTAAAAGAATTAAAGTAGTGGCCCAACCTTTAGCCCAAGTGGGAGGGAACATATTGGACATTAAGTAAGTTAATTAAAGCATTAGAAATAAAACACAATTGGGCTAGAATGAAGGAGAATTTCGACCAAGGAAGAGGAGGGAAAGAGGGAATGAATGTAATGATGGAATTTACCAACTCTCCATATGTGTCAAATTTCTAATTAAGACAACACTTTAGCCAAAGGTGAAAGCAAGAGGTGGAGTGCAAGCATCATAAGATAAGAGAGTAGATGGGAGTGTATCTTAGATATACATCATGTATCTATACATTTCATCCTAACAAAAAAAAATCTAATTTCTTTCTCTTTCTTCTCATTTCCATAAGTTGTTATCCAAACTAAAGAGAGAGAGAGTGGAAGACCATTTTCGGTCAGCCATAGAGAGAGACAGAAGTACAATTTTTGCAAGCCATCTAGCTCCATAATCAAAGTTAGCAAGAAGAAGAAAAGAGAAGAGTAAGCAAAGGTATAAAATTTTAACTTTAATATAGTATTATTTCTTTTTGGTTTGATGTGACTTTTGATAATATGAAGTTATGACCTTGAGGTTTAAAATCTTAGATCTATGTGTTTATGAGTGTGCCATGTTTAGTTATACCCATATTGGGTGTTGTTTTAGTTGAAAGTCAAAAGTAAAGAAAAGTGATTTTCTAGTTTTTAAACCCTAAAATCTCTATGTACTTTGGATTTCCACCGTTTTTGATCTACACCTTCTTTTTGCGATCCGTCCAATAGAGGTGCTAGATATGTAAGTTAACTACTAAACCGAAGTGGTAGCACTTAAAAATGTTGAGTACACAGTCCGTAGTGACTGATTTAGTAAAAATAGTTTTGTGTCTTTAATAGAAATATAGAATGTTTTGGACAGTCAAGGGTAGGGGTTGTTTCGTCATTTTTTCTGACATTCAAAAATTCTGGAAAACTTTGAGAGGATAATATGATAAGTTTTCTAACATCTCCAAGTGGAATCACTGAAAAACGAGTTGTAGATTTCCGTATGGATTAGTTTTAACAAAGTACGAAAAACTTATTTTTTTTCCAAAGTTGCTACTACCAAGAACTTTCCGGGGACTGTTTCGGAAACTTAATTTATGAGAAACATTTCGGCCTTTTGGGACATGAAAATATATGGTATAAAGTACCTACTTCCAAAAATGAGCTCATTTTGACTTAAAATGACCAAGTTATGACCATTTTAATATTTAGGTTTTTCGGGCGAAAATCGCTATGACCGGAGTTCTATAACTCCGATGGCCACGAAATTTAAAATGGAGGCTCATGTTAACACATAAAAGATTGTGTTAAGAGATGAGAATTTCTGGAGTTTAGCATGATAGGGATAATTTCTTAAGCTACACACTAAAAATATTTTTTGAAAAATACTAAAGGAAGTTGGAAAATTATGGAAAAATACTTTTTGTATATGTTTTATATGTATATGTGTTTGGACAAAGGATAGAAAAATAATAAGCTAATTTGGTATTTTCGTGAAAAGGATATGGAATCCAACTTCCTGGATTGAAAAATCTGATGAATCCAGCTTGCTGGATTGAAAAACAGTTTACTAAATTGAAAATATGTTGAATCCAGCTTGTTGGAATGCAATCTAGTTACTAGATTTGATATCCAGTTTGCTAGATTGTAGTTTAGTTTGCTGGATTGGCCATCTCGATACTGGATTTTGAATCCAGCTTGCTGGATTCCAAATCTGGGTTGCTGGATTAGTATTTAACTTATATGTTCAAGAAAAACTTATAATATATAAGAATAAAGTATTTAAATCATATAAATATAATATTAATTATTGAAAATTCATGATAAATGATAATAATTATCTGAAAATTATTACGAGCTTATGAAAAATTATTTTGACTGATAATAAAATTATCTAAGATAATTGTTAAGTGTTTAGGGAGAGTTTAATTGAACTTAAACTTGATAATGGTCCGACTAGGCCATCGAGATGTGAGAGTTGTACCGAACTTGACTCAGACTGTAAAAGTTTGACTTGAGGATATGTTTTCTGTGTGTTATAGACTGATAGGGTTATGTGATAATGTGTTTAGGTTATTTTAAATATTGTGATGATATTATTCTAACTTAGAAATAAATTTTATTAATATTAGGTCTTCAGACAAAGCTTATTAAATTGCATAGCGATAATCAACGGTTCTGACAAGTTTTCCTTAACTCAACTGTGAGTTGTTTATTCAAATATACTTGTGGTTAATCATTGCTGATTGTCATGTCTAAGAATTATTAAATCTCACTCTGGACATACTGCATGTATTCATCAGGTATGACAGGCTGATCACCTTCATTACCATCTGGTTCAGATATATATGTTTATGTTAAATGTTCGTTCAGCTATAAAAGTTTGTTCATGCTAGTTCATAATTATATTGTTGAATGTTCGCTAGCTATTATTTAAATTCTTTCAAACATGATATATCCTCAAATAAACTTATACTTATTAGCAAAACTTATTGCTCACCCTTGCCATATCATGATTAACATTGCAGATTAAGACGAATATGACGGATACAGGAAATGACAAAGCCAAGTTCAGCTTGGGATAATATGTGCAGTTAGAAATGTAATAGTATAGTATGATAATAATGTTATATGTTAGACATGTTATGAATTGTGTATAAATTAAGGTTACTCGACCTTGGGGAATAGTGTGTAAAGTTTATTGTATTAAAATTTATGTTTATATCTTCTGCAATAGTTATAGAATGATTGTACTAGATCTGTGGTGATTTAGGACTCAGATTTAGGGCTCTCACAGACCTAATCCTGCATCTCTTTTGTAGAGTGCATCCCTGCTCTGGTAGAATTTAATAGCAAGTCGATGGATCCGCATTTTCTCAGTCGGGCTCGCCTCAACGGGTGTAGATCCATCTCATAAGGTACTCCTTGATATGCTGATACCAAGGATTTTGGATGGGAGGTAGCTCATCCGATACTTCTCCAACATAGTTCTCATAGGCTGGTGCCTTGTGCATGGCAAATTTGACGCTTGACATGTGTTTCTTGTCCGGCATGTGAATTAAGGAGGACAAAGTTGCTAACGCGCCTGTAAAGTCATTCCTATTGTGAGGAATGTGTAGAAAGGAGATCTCTTCGAACTCTGAAGCCATTTGTAAAACATGTTGATGGTAAGGCAGTAAATATAGCTCTTTGGTTTGATAGATTCTCGTCGATTGTTTGACTACCAACTCTGAATCTCCAAAGATAGTTAACCACCTGATGCCAATTGAACGGGCAAGTTTTAGCCCCATGAGACAGCCTTCATACTCAACTGTATTGTTGGTGCTGACAAAATGCAATTTGATGACGACGGGATACTGCTTCCCCGTACCGGATACTAGAACATCTCCAGCTCCTGAACCTTCCATATTAACAGCTCCGTCGAAATACATTTTCCATGTATGGCATGTATCGTACTGATGGTGTTGCTGAATTGTCATTACCCCTTCATCGGGGAAGTATATTTACAAGGGTTTAAAGTCCCCAGAAGGTGCGACAGCCAGTTGATCTACAATTTTGTGACCTTCGATAGACTTTTACGTCACGTAGACGATGTCAAATTGTTGAAGGATCAATTGCCATCTGGATAGCTGGCAATTTAACATGGGTTTATTGAACACGTACTTGAGAGGATCCACGCGGGATATGTGATGGGTTGTGTGACCATGGAGGTAATTCTGTAACCTCATGGAAGCCCATGCTAAAGCACAACAAGTCTTCTCAATCAGATTGTACTTTGGTTCACTTTTACTAAATCTCTTGCTGAGGTAATAGATAGCTCATTCATGGCCTCTATCATCTTTCTGTCTAAGCATGCAACCCATGGCATTGTCACTTATTGACAGGTACATGAACAGGGGAACATCATCCCTAGGTGGTACCAAAATGGGAGCTTTAACTAGCTGCTCTTTTATTGCAAGCAAGGCTTTTTTGACACTCATCATTCCATTTCATGGAGGAGTTCTTCCTTAACAACTTTAAGATGGGCTCACAGGTTGCTGTGAGTTGAGAAATAAACCTACTATTGAATTTGATTCTTCCCAAAAATCCCCGTATTTCCTTCTTTGCCTGAGGAGTGGGCGTTTTTGTGATGGCCTGGATTTTGGTGGGATCCAGCGCAATCCCTTTGTGGCTGGATTTAACTTTAAGTTGTACTTACGCAACCTATTGAAGAGCTTTCTCAGATGGTCTAAGTGGTCTTCTTCCCTTCGGGACTTGACAATGATGTCATCCACGTAGATCTCTATCTCCTTGTGTATTAAGTCGTGGAAAAGAGCCATCATATCTCATTTATAGGTGGCTCCGATATTGATGAGGCTGAATGACAACCGTCTATAGCAAAAGGTTCTCTAAGGTGTGATGAAAGAAGTTTTCTCACGATCCTCCTCAGCAAACATAATTTGATGGTACCTCACAAAGCAATCAATGAAGGAGTACATGATGTATTGAGCAGTATTGTCAATGAGAATGTGGATAAATGGCATGGGAAAACTATCTTTATGGCTAGCTTTGTTCAGATCCTGGTAATCCACGCAAACTCACACCTTTCCTCCAGGTTTAGGCACGGGAACGATGTTGGATATCTACTCAAGATATGTGGACACCATGATAATTCCAGCTTGAAATTGTTTCACAATTTCTTCTTTCACCTTTAAACTCCACTCAAACTTCAATAACCTGAGCTTCTGCTTGACTAGCTTGAATCCCTCTTTAATGGGAAGGCGATGAAGAATAATGTCAGTGGACAAACCCGCCATGTCCTCATGAGACCATGCAAACACATCCTGAAATTGGGTTAATAGCGTAACCATGTCATTCCTCTGGTTTGGGGTAAGGTCTGAAACAATCTGGATTAACTTAGGGCTTTCTAAGGTTCCGAGATCGAAGGAAGTGGTTTGATCAAGGTTGCGTTTAGGTTTTTCTTCGACCCATTCTTTGATCTCCTGAGGTACCTCAATGTCCTCATGTATTTCCATCAAGGCTGAGTCCAACTTTTCATCAAAGTTACAATCCTTGTAAAGAAGAGGCATCGTATCAGCAAATACAGGAACATCTAAGTTTAGAGTCCTGAAAAAAATATGTTTTCACCTAGTATATATGAAATGGTTTAATCATACAAAGTGTTAGCATGTAATAACAAAACAACTGCTAATACTGTACATAAAAGTAAGCATTTATGATATCTATAGGGAAAAAATAGTTCCTTCCCGTTTTACCCTTGTCGACCAATGCAAGGAGTGCTGCTCCAATTGTCGAGGGTAAATTACTAGTGGAATGCAGTGATAGAGGTGATGTCATCGTCCTCCTTCTCCTGAATGATGACCATTATGAATAGGAAATCATCGCCTGGGGTGTATCTGTTTGTATGTTCATAAAGAACAATGATGTGTATGCCTGACATCATTCTGACGATGTCTTGCTTAATTCTTCATTCTTCCTCTTCCACTTAGGGATTTAGAACAAAGACTTCTTTCTCCTTTATATTTACTGGTATCGGCTTGGGAAATAACATAGCCATTACGCTAGCTGGCACCTTTACCGGAGGTTGTGTGGACTAAAGATTTGCAGGTGGAGACAATCATCGTGTAACTGACGCTGGAGGAATTTTCTTATGCTTATGTTGATTCCTATGTCTGGAACTGGCAGAATAACCCAGTCCAACTGTCCCTGTTTAACTGATAACTTGAATCACGTGCTTAATACCCTGATGACTTTTACCCAGCCCTCATCTAGGCTGATGACCCAAAGATATCATTTCTTTAGTAGTTTCCATCACTTCGGAAGAAATTTTGGGTACCGGAAATGGCGTTCCAATGGAATGGTATTGAATGTTGCTCACTTCTAAGGCATAAAACTGACCGACTCAACTTTTGAATTGAAGATGATGAGTGGTATGTCACTTTGTTTAGAACATTCCGGCTCAATATTGACCGTGACTAGGCTGTCATTAATGATGTATTTCAGTTGCTAATGAAGAATGGTGGGGACAGCCCCATCCATATGAATCCACGGTCTTCCCAATAGCAGGTTGTATCCTGAATCTATCTTAAGCACGTGAAAAGATACGCAGAATGTATGGGGACCAATCTCGATTGGCAGCTTAATCTCTCCGACTGAATTTCGACGAGCTTCGTCAAAAGCTTTAATAACGATATGGTTGTTTCGGATCCATTTGAGATTGACATTCATCTTTAGCAATATAGCGTAAGGACATATATTCAGAGACGAACCTCCATCTATCAAGAATCTAGCTATCATGTATCCAGAGGACAACAATGTAATGTGCAATGGCTTGTAATGACCGGTACCTTCGGGCGGTATGTCATCATCAGTACAATATATCACATTGTTGTTAAAAATGTGATCAACCAAATGTTGAAAATTTTGCACATCCACTGATTTCGGCTAGTAGGCCTCTTCCAAAACCTTCAGTAAGATGTTCTTGTGATGCTCAGAAGTTAAAACCAAGTTTAGTATTAAAATTTGATGTAGAGCTTTTCTTAAGCTTAAAACCACCTTGGCTTCATTATGACCCATAGTGCGGAGGAACTTCTCAATTTTTTTAATGGGAATTTTCCCCTTTGATTTTATGGTGGGCTTTATCAACCATTGGGGAAGATAGAGTGGATTCTCCTCCGACACTATATCAGTTATATGGGAGGTGGATCCTTCAGTATCTCCATAATTCCATGGGACTTTTTATAAGCTGATAACATGATATTATGATCTGAATGGCAAGTTGATTAGCTATGGAGCAGCCACTTCCAAATGATTGTCAATTCCTTTGAGTTAAATTGCTTGTATTATGAAAGGTTTAATAGTCTCATCAGCCTCAACATATATAATTGCTACCAGTCCCTTCCTTTTAGTAGGAAAAGTATTCTCACTCTCAAATAGCACAGTATCTTCGTCTGCTAGCTGCAGGACACCACTGTCAATTAGGTTCTGAATAAGGTGGCAGAGTGCCCAACATTCTTCCGTGTTGTGACTGCGAGAATGGGAGTGATATTGACATACTCCATCAGAATTAAACCGTCCTAAACGAGGATTAATTGGAGGCATAAGGGAAGTGATCCTTCCTTCATTGATCAACATCTGAAGTATCTCCTCCATAGGTTGGCCCAGGTATGTAAATTCCCTTCTATTGGCAAAATCCCGACGGGCTTTGGCACTTGCTCTCTTCATCACTTTGTCTTCTAGTGTTTCTTTCTCTGAAGGTAACAAGGGAGTATTTCCAACAAATGGGAGGAGACTGGCATGCTCCTGGCTAACTAATTGGAATGAGACTTGATGCTGATAGGTCACCAATACTGCCAATTGCTCTATCTGCTTACACAAAGCTTTCATCTTTTGTTCCATTACAAACTGGAACTTTGCATAATCCCATTTGTCAACATCGTCTTTGATGGTCTAGGATGATTCACCGTTAAAATGGGAACTTTGTCCATTGCTCTAATTAATCATGTTGACCTCTTCCTCTTTGTGTTGGGGAATAGGGTTGTCTTGTACGTGAGGTTGATCTGGTTTGGTGACCACGATCTCACTGTTGTCTATTAAATCTTGGATCTTATGTTTCAAGGCCCAACAATCTTGATTATTATATCCTGGTGCCCCGACATGATAAGCACATTTCCGAGCAGCATTGAAACCCCTCCCATTAGGGTTGGCTGGTGGAAGAAGATGCGTGATTTTCTTCTGAGTCATCAAAAGAGTGAGAATGTACTCGAGTGAGTTTGCTAAGGGTGTGAACACTTGAGGGCGTTTGACTTCTCAACCTTTTGGCAATGGAGGGTTTGAAGAATGTGCTTGAAAGGGAGTGTAATTTCTCCTTTGAATAGGCATATTCTGATTGCCTTTTTGACCTTGTAGTATCAAGGAAACATCCTCCTCTTTCTTTTTATGGATGCTCCAGGGGTTGTTTCCATAATTTCCGGACTAGATGTGCTCAGTAACAGCTTTAAAGACAGCTAGGTCTTGAATCTTTCCTAACTTCAATCCCATCTCAGCCATCTCCCCATGTTTAACCATTTCAGAAAATGGTTTACCAATGCAAGCTAAGACTCTTTTATAGAAAGGAGCTTCTTGTATGTTTATGAAGGTCGTGACCATTTTTGACTCCGTCATGGAAGGAATAACTTGAGCAGACATAAGTCTAGGCTCAATCGAGGCATAACTCGATAATATTAGTCCATATATAAAAATATAAATATAAGTATATATATATATATACAAACTAAAATGGAACCACGGACCAAAGTCCGGGCAAACACACGCAACACTACTCTTAACGTGAAGAATGATGTGTGCAAAGATGAAGAGAAAGGCTTCAAAGTGTGTAAGAAGGCTTACAGTGGGCTGCCAAAGAAGACTTCTATATCTTTAAATGGATGAACATTTGGCTCCCGCCGGTACAAAATAGAAGTTATATGTGAACTCACAAGTGTTTAAAACGAGAAAGCACACAGTGTAGGGTGAGTACAGAGCAAATTTAACAGGGCATCCTCGCCTTTTTTTCTTTCAAAATGGCCACCCCAACCCCTCTATTTATTGAGGGGGATCTGAGCCGTAGGTGTACCTGCGGTTACTCGAGGTGTCCCGGGCTTCGCGGGTCATATCATCTCGAAGTACGTGCACGCATGCACTATGATGTCTGCTCGAACTTTTAGAATAGCAATCCGAGCATTCGACTGAGGTATCTAAGACCTATTTCGGAATGCCATTATAGAGAGTTGGGCAATGACATGGGATTAGAGGTTGTACGAAGTCATGAAGATGGGACCATGACCTCTGGTCTTCAAGCTTCAAATTCTATCTGTTGCCCTGCGCAATAGTCACTCGGGATTGGACTTCCTTGGTTCTTATGGGACATTGTTGTGTCAAAATGTATGTATGAAATGTTGAGATGGTACGATGTGGCATCAAGGAGGCAAGATGACGACTTTGCCCCTCACCGGGGTTATCTCTGATTTAGGCTGATAAAGCAGACGTTGATCAGGGTTATCTCTGAGATTGGACTACTGCAAGTGTTGAAGGCCCTCAGTGTCATCTTTGAGGTGTACATGTCTTCCTGGTGTTATCTCTGGGTCTTGTACTGAGTGCCTCGGTGTGAGTGCCAAGGTTGAAGCTAATTACATGCATTTGAAACAAGCATTTCTGGGGTTATCTCCGAAACTGCAACTGCATTCCTTGGGGTTATCTCCAAGGTTGGTAACTACTACTCCCAGTGTTGGGACTGAGACTAAATATCTCAGGGCTATCTCCGAGATGAATCGACCTTCTCCGGTGGAATTTTCGGTATTGGAACTGCATGCCTCGGGGTTATCTCCAAGGTTGGAACTGATACTCCTGGTAGTTTTTCCGGGGTTTAGACTGAACTTCTGGTAGTATCCGGACTGGATATGAGCTGTCTTCCAGGGTAATCTCTAAAAGACGAATCTGCCCTCTTATAATGTCAATGACAGGTGTGTAGAAAATTTTCAGTGTCTACATTTAGCTTTGAACAATTTTATCGTAAATACTTATGAACATCATAACTTCCTCATCCGATATCGAAATGAGTCCGTTTTTGAGCTATTTTCTTGATCGTAACATTCCCTACATTTTTCCTTGGACAAAATAAATTTTCAGAGTCTCTAACGAATCGAAAATAAATTAACCTGGAATCCAATTTTAAATAAAAAAAATATTTATTTTAATTAATATTTTTATTTTTATCCAAAATAAACATTTTATCTTAAATTGAAAAATAAAAATTTAAAATTTAGGGATTCAAAAAATAAAGATTTTGCTATTTCGTTCAAAAAATACTTCTATACTAATAATTATGCCCAATAAAATTATTCTAAACACATATCAACATACATATTGAGTCAAAATAATTAATAGTTCACATAAAGTTTGACTTTGATTCCACTGTTAGGTTTATAATTGTAAGGACCCCAAACTCGGGTACTTGAAACCCGAACTCGGTTCTTCACGATACCATTTCTATGAGCGGAATAATACTAATAATAAAAACAATAATATAAAGATCAACTTAATTTACATATCATCAGAGTCCAATCCCAAAAATGTAACCTTTAAACATTCATTACAAACCATGATAGATAATATATATCATACTTGTCTTAATAATATTAAACTATTACATAAGATAACGTTCATTCATTCAGCAACATTTCCATTTCCCTTGTTCTTAGCAGAGCTCTCTGATCATTCACACTTAGCTGAAAACATTTAAATTAAGCAATGATGAGCATTTGAGTGCCCAGCAAGTAATAATTATATATATAAGCTGAAAGAATTTAAATGTTTTCTTTGTACTATTCTTCTACAACAAGTCAATAGTTGTGAAGTATTCTGAACCGATAATAATAACATAACAACTCTCTTTCAAATTTTTGAAACTACATATTGACTATAACTGGGGTTATGGTGACATGCCATGAACATTGTTTTCATTTTCGAAAAAGTTAAATAGAAATTCATTTGTAAACCGTCATAACTTACGGGCACGGGGGGTGATCAGCCCGTTATGCCCTGCATTGATTAATACTACATTACAAGAACGAGAGGATCGTTCACTCTGTGCACCTTGGGTGCATAAACAGTTTTCCCGTGTAGAGATGTTCATACTTGTCTGGGTTTCAAATCAAAGGTTTTATCTTTTTTCAACAATAATTTATAATTCAACATATATGTATACGGGTAATTGACAAAGGTATATCAACATGTGATTAAATACAATGATTATCCAAGTGGGGACACTTGTATAACCATTTATAGAAATTAACGAATAGAATATATATATCTGAATTATCATATACTAACATGTTGATATTTAATGAGCGTATATAATATAAGGTTAATAATCTGTAAAGTAATAATATAGTTTAAAAACATTCTTACTCATGTCCATTGCATAAAGAAAATGCAAAGGTAAAATACTTGCCTAATGCGCTGCATACAATTTGCAATTTAGATTTATCGTTTATCTCACGACCTATCATTAATAAGATCGTTCGTTCGATTAGAACAATATACTATAACACATAATACTGCTTATTGCAATCAGCAGATACCCTAACCACATTGGCACATATGTTTAACAACCATTGAATCACAAATAAACACATATACAGTCAAAATATCTAAGTCCAAATCAATTTCTGAAATATGTCGGTGTACCGACAGCTTTATCGGGTAATTATCGAGTCTAAGACTCTATTCTGTAACTCAATATCCGTACGTATCAGTCATATTATTTTTAAATGACCTATAATAATTTTTAAAACATTTATTATAATTTATCATGAATTTTCAAACATCAGAATCATATTAAAATGATTTAAATACTAACCAATTATATTATCATTAATATTTAATTAATATTAAACTATTAATGAAATCATTTTCAAAATATTAAAGTTATTTATAATAACTTGAAATACTTTTAAAGTATTAATATTACCCTTAAATAATTTTTAAAATATTTAAAATCATTCTTAAATAATTACCATTAATATTAAAGTATTAATGTACTATTTATCAAAATATTAAAAGTCATTAATTATAACTTAAAATATTTTTATTTCATTTATATCCCTTTTAAATGATTTTTAAATTAATAAAATCATTTATAAACTATTTATTTAATATAATTATTAAATAAATTTAATATCATTAATAATAAATTACTAATTATTAATATTAAATTATTAATGAAATTATCCTTAAAATATTAAAAGTTATATTTTATAACTTAAAATATCTTTAAACACTATATTTTCATTTAAAATGATTATTATAATATTAAAAATCATTTTTAAACTAAATTATTTAATATAATTATTAAATAACTTTAATATCATTAATAATAATTAATTAATGAAATTTACGTCTAAATATTAAAATTTATATTTTATAACTTAAAATATTTTTAAATACCTTATTATTATTTAAAATAATTTTTAATATAATAAAATCATTTTTAATTAATTTATTTAATTCATTTAGTAAATAACTTAATTATCATTAATATTAATTTATTAATGAAATTTATCACAAAATATTAAAAGTTATTAAAAATAACTTAATATATTTTCTTATATCATAATATAATTTTAAATGATTTTTCAAATATTAAAATCATTTTTAACTAATTTATTTAATATTTTAATTAAAAAAATAAAATAATTTTAATATTCCAAAAATATTAAATATTTATGAAATATATTTAAAATAATTAAAAACTAATTTTTAGAATTTAAAATAATTTATTTTGTATTTTTAATAATTAAAAATTATTTTTTTCTATTTATTAAATAATTTCCAGAAAATAATGTACTGTCTGTCGCTAAAGGCCACCTATAGTGACAAAACTGTCGCTATAGGTGTTCTTCGTGTTCTTGAAGCAAAACCCAGAAATCAAGTCAGTAACCGAGTTGGTATGTTTGACCACAAATCTTTCATCACACAGAGTGTTTCTGAACTAACTATGAACTAGATATTGTAGTATTAGTGCACGTCTATTTGACCCAACAACAAAAATGATCATAACACATAATACAAGAGAGGTCTGAGCCTCCAAATATATTGTCAAGACTGTTCTTCATTTTCTGGGTTACCCAGAAATGAAGAACAGTTCGACCTGTCCTCTTTGGGCTTCCACAACGTGCTAATGTTGTGTTCTATTTGTGATCTAAAGGTTCTAGATTGTATACTACATGTAGGACTATAGATCTATTACATACTATATGCAAAACCTCAACAGATCTAGCAGATAAAAGTTGGTCAAAGGTTCTCAGAAAAGCTATTCATTCCATTTTTGGAAATTCCAGAAACTTTAAATCTGGTTGATAAGGCTAGTTTGACCATAGATTTATGTTCGTATGTTGTTTATCAACGTGATCTAGGAACATGAAACTGAAGAAAACATGAAAGACTATAAACCGGGTCCAATAACAACATCAAAACACATAATGAACTGACAGATCAAGGCTTCAAAATATCTTGTCAGACATTAGTTTAAACATTCTGGGCTGCCCAGAAATGGTTTGGTCATGCCCGGTCAACGGGTTTTGACCGATCATAACTTCAAATCTATAACCGATCTAACCTTGATTCTTGTACCAGATGAAAGATCGCATACTAGACTACAAAATCCAACACTTTAAAGAACAAAAACACAAAACATACTAAGATCTACACGGTCAGACATTTGTTGTCAGGCCATAAAATGAAATTTTTCAAGATTTTACAAAAACTCAAATTCGAGCCTATAGATGTTATGGATCTAACATCTATCAACCCATGTCATCATTATACACCTTATACAACATATTCTAACACTCAAACATAACATATAACAACCGAAATTTGGACAGATTTTGAATTATGGTTTAATACCTTCTTTGTTCAATTGATGATTATGTGCTTATGATATATTTTTGTTGATCGTGGGGCTGTTCTTAGAGACTGGGGAACTTATGAAATTCGTGGCTTTAGGTGAGAGAGAGACTTGGATGTGGAATGTGATCAAATGAGCAATAAATGACATTTTCTCTCTCTTGGATCTATTTATATATATATATATATATATATATATATATATATATATGTGTGTGTGTGTGTGTGTGTGTGTGTGTGTGTGTGTGTGTGTGTGTGTGTGCTAGATGCAATGTATGGCTGGTGTATTAGCTGATATGAAATGATTTTGGCACATGGGATATCTAGGGTTGGTAAACAACCCAAATTATGGCAAGATTTGCAAGCAAGCTCAATTAAATAAATCCAAAAATGCTATTTTAGTAATTTAACAAAGTAATTAAGGGTATTCTTGTCTATGGTACTTGAATCTAGGTTTTAATCACTAGATTTTAATCCTTAAGGTATCCCAAATATTTTTTAGGGTTTGAACAATTAAGACTAAAGTTCAATAAAATTTTAATTATAACTTACTAATTAAAAATTAGGGTTTTAATAGAAAATTAGGGTTTTTTAATAATTTAGGGTTTATAGAACTTTAATTAGGGTTTACCTAATTAATCAAATCATTATATAATACGCAACATAAAACATATAACACAGTTAAATAACCGTCTTAAACCCACAATTGATTTTCAAATTAGGGTTTTGCCAAATAATATTAGGGTTTTGAAATTAAACACCATAATTGACCAATCATCATTAATACGTACAAACAGTACATATTTGTAGCACTAAAAATTCAAAATATAATTAATATAATATTATTATTCTTATACCTTGACAATTATCCAAAATTAGGGTTTGGATTCCATATCTGATTATTCTTCATATTTAACCTTAATAATTAAGGTAAAATAATTAACTTACTAATATGTACTAAAACTCATATAATAAAATAATTATTATAATTATTCTAAAAATTACTTCATATATTATTTAAATAATATATGATTATATTTTCATAGAAAATAATTAATAAAAACATTTTTATCTTAAAATTAATTATTATAAGAATATACTTTATAGAAATCAAAAATTCTGAAATAAAATTATTTGTAAATATTCGTGTAATAAATATATTTTTATTTACCACATAAATACATATACACAATATCTTGTACAGATTGTAAGACCCCGACTTATTATAAATAAAATTGAATTTTCCTTTATTCATTATTCTAAATTAATAAGGGTTAATTTGATATAATGCTTTGGTTATGGGTGAAATGTGAAAATTTTTACAAAATAAACAAGTGGTTATAAAATAATCATTGTTGTCGGGGAATATTCGTTTGGTTGTGGAATATTCTTTTTGTCGGGAATATTCGTACGACGGCGCAGTCAATTGTGGGCCCCATAACAGAATAACGGTCGTATGAAGAAAATGACAAATTTGGATTTTTATAAATAATGGCGTAAATTGTTACCGTTAACACTGTTGGGTTACCTGGTGGTTAAAATACAGTAATACGCGTGGTTGCACAGTAGCACATGGTATTGCACAGTATTGTTGAATTATTGATTCGTATGTAAGAAGACACTACTCAATAATTGTTACAGTAATTATTGTTCATTATTTTATTGATTCAATAATTGCTGCGTTGATATTTATATTATTATTATTTCAATAATTGTCACTGCACAATATTTTTCATTATCAGATCAATAATTCATATTATTTGAATAATATTATCAGATAACATTATTGGCAATGTCTAGAAAGTTCTGTCTAAGGAAAGGTTTGGTCACCTAATTGCACGCCAGTAAGGAGAAATTCTTATTGGAAAGCCCCTCTTTCCTGGGAACGGCCTGGTTGTCAGTACTGTGATTCTGTAATATTATTTTTGAATAATAAGTTATTGATTATTATGATAAAGAAAATATTCATTTTACGTGGATATAGATGGAGAAAATATTTAATGTGACAATTGTTGAAAATTAATATTTTATCTTTTTTGATAAAATGATTCATTTAAATATATTATTTTAATAATATATTAACGGTGATATGTTTAGAATGAATGTGGGATATGTGAGTATATGAGGAGGAAGAATATTTTTGTGGCATTAAATGTTTAACACATGTTTTGTGTGTCGGTGGACACAATTCTTGACAAAAAATTGATTATAGACTGTATAATCGTCCGTTTGTGGATTTCGGATAATTTCTGTTTGGAATTCGAAAAAATTTTCTTCTGCAAAGTTGTAGAGAATTGAATTTCCTAAAAAAATCGTGAGATTCGAATTTTCTGATAAAAGGGCTATTTATTGTGAATTATTGAAGTTCCGGAGTTCCGAAATAATTGATTTTTAGAAGTTTTAATTATTTTATTTAAGAAAAACATTTTTGTGGTTGTTGACACATGGGTGGCTGATGTTTTTGATCAAAGAAGGCTGCTAAGAAAAGTAAGATAAATAAATTAATATTTTATTAATTTAGTCTACTTTGGCGTTCTAGCATTTTTCTATAAATAGAAGGCCAAGTTAGAATTGAAAATCACACCATAAACAAGTTTTCTCTCTTTCTCTCTTTCTCTCTCTATATTATCGAGCGTATTCTTGTGAGTATACTTTGAGTGTTGCTATACGGTGCGAGTTTCTATTAGCACTATACCCGAAATTCAGTCAGAAATACGGTTATTTTGAGGTAAGGGATGTTATTTTCTTCATATATGATATTATTTCTTCAATATCATTATCTCGAAGTATTGATTTGAATTTTTATCGAATTTGAAACTTTTTGTGTCGGGGTTACTATTCACGTATACGACACTATTCACGTATACGGCACTATTCACCGAAAAATGAAAATTTTCCTTTTTGTCCAAGATGTCTATTTTGGCTACTATATTTGATTGTATCCATGTTTTGATCGTTATTTTTGAATTATGCTTCAAAATTGGTTATTATGGAGTATTATTGACTTGGATAAAACTGTTATACGAATCCCTAATATTTGTCCTTCTGTCTCACTGGATTCGTTTTCTTTAAAATATTTTTCATCATCCTCAGTCCTTCATGATGATATTATTGAATATCTTTTGCCTGTAGTGCAAAGATAAATGATTACTGATGAATATCTTTGGCCCGTAGTGCAAAGATGAACAGGTGTTGAGATGAACATGACCAACCGGTGATATAAATTAATATCTTTGGCCTGTAGTGCAAAGATGATTAAAGATGTATATTGATTGTTGTTACAGGGATAAAATATTGATGATGGACTATTAAATATTAGAAGATAGTAGAATTCATCCTCTACGTGACTCTTCTAATGGATTGTTGTTTCCGCTGTAGTTGTTGATCTAAAACTTGTTGTCTATTGTATTCTATCAGATTTTTTCCCTGTTGAAGACTAACGATAATTTGTTGTATATTATCTTAGTCATAATATTCTTTACTGGGCTAGTTGAGCTCATCCTTTTCCTTTTTGTTCCATTTTTCTTCTCAGGACGTGAGAACATAGCATGATCGAGTCGGGGTATGGAGTGATATTTCTAGAAAGATGTTTAAGCAGTCCTCACTATTTATGTAAAATAGTGTTTTGAATAAGTGTAATGAGGATTTATTTGGGTGTAGATATTGTCTAGAAGACAATATTGTATTTAAACTCACAGTATGTATTGTCATATTTCACACGACATTTGTATTATTAAAGTTGTAGTTGCTTTATGTACCATGTATTTTGCGACTCAGAATGGGTGTTGTATACCTGTTTTGGGGGCGTCACACAAATCCTCATCCTTAGGATTAAAAAAAATTATACTTAAAAATTTCTTATTTGTTTATATAGAAAATATCGGGTTGTTACAGTAATATCCATAAACATATAATATAATTGCATATAAGAAGCATAAGCATGGCAAAATCAGAATTTAAAATTTTTATAAACTATAACCAGGATAATTTTTTATGCACAATTATCAATTAACAAATGAGATAGAGAATTATACCCTTACAGAACAAAACTTCCTTAGGTACAAATTCAACTCCAAATCCATCGCGTCCTCTTTGAATTCCATAAATTAGATTCTTTTGATCGACGTTAGTCACCCAAGTATTTGACATCTAGAGGTCATCCACCAAAGAATAATAAGGATTCAAGAAGTGGGTAGTGGCAAACCCTAGTTTTCTCTCTCTAGAAAATTTATGAGTATTCTCCCAAGTCTAATGGAAGCGTACGTAACCCTAATCTATAATAAAACTTATCTTATTTATATATATTGACAACCCTCCTAAAATATTTAGGAGTAGGATTTTTATTTTATTCCTAATCTAATTAAGAACTTTTATGAGAATACTCTTATTAATTAATTCCTAAACTATTTAGGAAATAATTAATAATAATAATAATAATAGTAATAATAATAATAAGATTCCTCTTATTAATTTATAATTAGTATTTCAAAAATACTAAATAATAAATATTAAGTTATTTAATTTATTCTAACACAATAGTATAAATTAAATATACTTAACTTATTATTACGATTATGTCATTCACTTATTAAATAAATATTTTTCTTTTGCGGTGTGACCCTTTAGGTTCTCCATATTAAATTGGTTGTAGAATAAATCAATTAGAACAATTTTTAATCTTATTTAAATAAATAAATTAAATTATTTAATTCATTTAAATAAATAATATTTATTCCATAATAAGGGTAGGCCCCCTTAGCGATCAATGACTTTCCAGATAATATAAATTTCAACATTTAATCATAAAAGAATCTTTCAACGAATAGTTACCGTACAATTCAATCTTTCTACAATACAATGTCCCAATCAAATATTAGTCATGGAAATTCTGTCAAGTCTTATTTTATTTGATTATATTGTTTGCCTAAATACATACTAGAAAAACACGTAAGTATACGTGGTCGAATAGCAGTAAAGTAGCAAATAGAGTATCATATCCCACAGAGAATTGTGTAAAACAACTATCACATGCTAATTTTATATTAAACCAATTTTTTAAAAAATTGATGAATATTGTGAAGTTATAAAAATAAAGATAATTAAACTAACTAATCGTTATCAACCAAGAATTTATTTCTAATTAAAAGGCTTAAGATTACAACTTCCCTTGATAATTCACTTTAATGTCAATGCTTCCTGTTGAATTATAACAATTAATAAGGATTGTTGGTCAAGAACTCATCAATATCTATAAGCATCTTTTAATGACCTTACAAACTAATCCTCCTAAATCCAATACAAATTAGAATTAGAAAGAACACCATAGCTAATCAACTCACTATATTTCTATGTGAATTGGAATTAACAAGAATTTCATGCACATGTTCTCTTTTAGATCACATAAGGCATATAGGTATATTTCTATCCTATACACAAATTACAAATTCCATCAAATGCATAAATCATAATATTATGCTATTATATCCAGATGATCTAAATCTATATTCCATTTACTAATTTTGAAAGACCCAAACTTTTATGAATAAAGATTAATTTTTCTCAAAATATATTTTTGAATATTATGGGGTGAATTTGATATAATGTTATAGCTGTCGGTATTATTTACAAATTTTGCAAAGTAAGCAAGTGGTTATATAATATTCGATTGGTTGGGGAATATTCGTTTTAACAGGAACTATTCGTACGACGACACAATCATTGGTGAACCCCCCAACGAAAGTATTGTCGTAGTTAAAAAAAGACAGAATTATCTTTTTATAAAAAATAAGGGCGGAAGTTTTACCATTAAACTGTTGAACTACCCGGTGGTAAAAGTTCAGTAATACGCGTGGTTACATAGTAGCACACGATATTGATTATTGATACTTACGTGAGAAGTCACTCAGTTATACACAATTATTGTTACAATAATTGCTGCATAATATCTCTCATATTATTGATTCAATTATTGTCACAGTATCATCTGCATAATATTTATTATTAAATCAATAATTAAGACGACAAAGTTATTCATATTATTATTTGTAATATTTACAATGTCTAGAAAGTTCTGTCAAGGAG